>LBNU01015901.1:19135-33304 GCA_014162995.1 Artemisia annua
TTTAACTTAATCGATAATTTGATACAAAACATTTTAAGATTTTAAAAGGAAAACATATTCACATAAAGATCAACCAAAGCTCTATTCATAAAACTAAGTTTTGAAAACAAATCCAAAAGCACACATATATAATTGATCATATTGATTATATGTTGTTTTCATAATAAAATCTAATTGAAGGTTTTGAAACAAACATTTTATAAAACGAAAAAGAGGTAAAACTATTCAACCCCCCTTCAAGTTTTCCACAGAACCATCAAGCCTGCACACTCAGCTTTCCAAAAAGCCAAAAATCTCAGGATGAGCTTAACTATTGGAGTGGCTAGGGGCTTATGAAGATATGCTTGTGGCTCAATTTCTGTGGTGCAGGGCAACTACTTGCCAACCAGGCAACTTTGAGCTTATTTTTCAATGAGCAAATGACTTCCAAATCTCAATTTTCTTTTTGATACAGATAAACAAGCCACCAAATAACACAAAACAACAAGAATTAGCTATTTCCAATTGCTAATGAACCCTGTGCATTATCTAGAAAACTTGTCCATTTTAACAGTTATGACTTTTTGACTTTTTAGGAAAACACCTTATGTTGACTTTGGCTAACTTTGATTCTATTTTAATGACTGAAAATGATCTAATAAGCTAAGATAAGACTAAATTAAGCTAAAACAACTACTTGTGAACTGAAATGA
This sequence comes from Artemisia annua, assembly GCA_014162995.1. Lineage (NCBI taxonomy): Eukaryota > Viridiplantae > Streptophyta > Magnoliopsida > Asterales > Asteraceae > Artemisia > Artemisia annua. The sequence goes on from LBNU01015901.1 coordinate 19,828, forward strand.
GTGATCATGGATCTTAAAAACTTAACAGTGAAACTGTGATGGAGATTTGAGATGGATTTTGACTTTTTGATAAAGAACCTCTAGATTTATTGACTTTAATGTTCTATTGCAACCTATTGTGACTTATCTCAACAAACAACAACAACAACAAAAACCCCCTGGAACACAGACAAGGCAGTAAATCGAAACAACCCTTTAGAAATTTTTTGAAATCAAGTTTTTGCAGCCCTAAAATGGGCTTTCAGCCCTATAAGAAAAATTCTAAAAATTAAGATAAAAATACCACTAAGTAAACAATATATATAATAGTACATTATCCTAAAATTTTACAAGATTTGGTTGAAAATTGAAGAAATAAAAATTAAAAAACTTTTTCTGCTGTTGAAAACTCATTTTTGCAGCCCAAAAATGATTGATTGAGCCTTGTAAAAAAACTCTAAAAATTAAAATAAAAATACCACTAAGTAAACAATATATAATAGTACATTATCCCAAAATTTTACAAGATTTGGTTGAAAATTGAGGAAATGAAAATTAAAAAACTTTTTCTGCTGTTTGGCACTTTTTTGACTTTTTGAGTTTTATGAACTAAGTTAACTTTCATGAACTTTGATCTATCCTATTTGATTGAAATGTTGTTTTAAGCTAATATTGGACTAAATTAAGCTATTATAACAAGATATGCAACTAAATGTATGATTATGGATCCTAAAATTCTATCAGTGAGATGCAAAGGCGAGATTGAGTGTGATTTTGACTTTTTGTTAAATGAGAACTGGTTTTTATGACTTAAATACACTAAATTAACCTAATGTGACTATATTAAACTAAATGCAACAAATAAAATCCACTAGAACACAGAGGACAAGCTTAAACCAAACACCCCTTTATGAACCTGATTTGAACTTTTGTGAGGCATATGGATGATTTAAGCTGTATTACCACTTAACAATCTTTCAATGACTTGTTTTAAACTAATTTAAGTGAGTTTCCACTGATTCAAACAACAAAAACACAGGTTTACCATAAGTATGCAATGTGACAGTGAAAATGCAAAAATGAGAAATTATGAGATTTATTGAACAACATTCAAGCAACTAGGTAATTATGAACTCAAACATATCAAGTAAGCACAGGAACAGCAGAAAAGCACAAATATAAGTAGATATAAGCTATGCTACAGTAACTTGCAAAAAAAAAATAGAAATTGGCTTACAAAAGGTCCAAGCTCAGAACCAAGGTACCACTATGTTCACAACCTATCCTAAAGCTTCCCATGAAGCACTAACCTATGGCCATCCGCAATGCGCCATGCTCCATGCTTCTTGTCTGCTTCATCTTCTTTTTTATATTTTTCTCACTGATTTTTTTTCTATTTTTTTGAATTTTTGAGAATTGAACTAAGAACTTGTTAAAAATCTATCTGAGCTTATAAAAGCTTAATAATGAATTGAAATTGAGCTTATGGAACAGTAACACAACTATTTCAACTATGATTAAATTAAAATGAGAATTTAAGCATTTTTGCCAATTTCTAAATTCAAACAAGGAAACTTGAGATTTATATCAAATATCATTAAGATTACACTAATAAAGCTGAAAACAAACTTTTTAAGCTAAATTTAACACTTGAATTTGAAAATTACATAAATTCGACATTAAATATTTAAGCTAAAACTACTACTAACTACTCCTCTTTATCTCTGGCCACACTTGACTCTTTATATAAGTGTATTAGGTCTTTGAGCTTCTCTGATCCTGGCCCTCAAAGCATTTTTGGCGGGAAAAATGGTATTCTGCAAATTGCACTGGTAACTTGGGATAAGGGAAAGGTTTTGTTGTGTAGTGTTTGGAGGTATAAGGGTGATGATGGAGTGAGCAGAGGAGTTGGTGATGGGGTTGCAGTGGTATTGCAGGCAAGTGGGAAGGAGAAAAAGGTGGTTTTGGTGGGAAAGGGAGTGGGTTTGACTGGGGAGTTGACCGGATTAGAGTGTGGGTTGGGTTTTTATTAAAAGGGTGGTGTTGGGTTGTATTATATAAAGGGTCCGTTTGTATTTGTAGTTAACAAAGCCTAGGGACCATTTATGTAGTTTGCAGATTTTTGAGGGTGTGATTTGGCAACTTTCCAAAGTTATTACAAGGACCTTTCTTGCCATGTTTCAATTATCCATGGACCATAAATGTTAATTTTCCAATTTTAAACAACCAAGGGTAATTTCTGCCAAGTTTCAAACTTGATGGGCCATTTTTGCCAATTTTGCAAACTTGTAATCCAAGGGTCAGAAATGTCATTCCATGATTCCTGGGGGACTGTTGTTGACTTTTCTTCTAAATAAATCTTCCAGGGACCAATTCTGACAATTCTTGAAAGTTGAGGGACTGATTTTGCCATTCTTGCAAACTTTGCTCATTTTTCATCTGTTTTCAATCCTTTTGTACCTGAAACACATAAAAACACAATCCAAGGATATTTGCAGTATTATATGACATATCCGAGTGTTTTCAGTTGTTTTTGTAGTTTAAATGGGACAAAAATGATGAGTATTACTATTTACACACTCATCAATCCCCCACACTAAACTATTGCTAGTCCCTAACAATCCAATCATATGAAGTAATGAAAGGATACAAAGTTACCAAGATCATCCCGTTTTGACTTTTTATTAATTATAATAAACTTAAACAAGACAGAAATATATAGCATGCTTGATTTACAAAAATGGCATTTTGGAACGGGATTCACGCAAACTGGGTGTCTCTAGGGAATTATAATCATCATCCTTTTTTTAATACTTCCAACTAAGTTTAAAAACCCTTGTGCAAACGTTTTTGTAAAATGCTAACACTACTTATATTAGTAATCTATGTAAGCCGAGACTTAACTTTTTACTCCCGCAATTTATTCAATTTAGGCGTGTGTGCTTATTTTCAAAAGTTTGACCACAAAATCGACATTCATTACGGTTGTTATTTATTTAAGTCTAATATNATGAAAGGATACAAAGTTACCAAGATCATCCCGTTTTGACTTTTTATTAATTATAATAAACTTAAACAAGACAGAAATATATAGCATGCTTGATTTACAAAAATGGCATTTTGGAACGGGATTCACGCAAACTGGGTGTCTCTAGGGAATTATAATCATCATCCTTTTTTTAATACTTCCAACTAAGTTTAAAAACCCTTGTGCAAACGTTTTTGTAAAATGCTAACACTACTTATATTAGTAATCTATGTAAGCCGAGACTTAACTTTTTACTCCCGCAATTTATTCAATTTAGGCGTGTGTGCTTATTTTCAAAAGTTTGACCACAAAATCGACATTCATTACGGTTGTTATTTATTTAAGTCTAATATTAACCCACCGGGAACCTCAGAAATTTAAGAATAAAAAATGGCCTTTTCCATGTAGCGGCTTTCTTCTCGGCACATCCCAAACCAGTTGGTTTTAGGTGACCAGGCTTTTGACACCCCACAGAGACTAGTACCGGAATTGGCGGGATTTTGATTCAAAGATTTCTGATATTCCTCGACAAGTTAAAATTAAAAATAGATAACAACAAGCGATCATTTAGAGATTAAAGATGCAAAGATGAGATCACTCCATGTAGCGACTTTCTTCTCAACTTGTCCTTTTAGCCAAAGCTTAGGAGGCTAGGTTTTTACACCCTCGAGAATAGTATCGGAGCTTTCGGGGTCTTTCGAAATCAACAATCTCTAAATTACCGCTTAATCTTTATACAAAATCAATGAATACTAGTTCAACTTTCGATTTAAATTTGAGAAAAAGCAAATTTCAAACATTTATTCATTTTAATTCTATTCAACACATCTTTTTCATTTCAATTTTCTCATTTTTTTCATTTTTTCTTTCTTTTCATCTTTTCATCATTTTTTTTCTTTTTCTTTTTTTTTCCTCACACAACATATTTTACTTAACTTTTACATCATTCAGGAACTTTACTTGCTTCATTTTGCAATATTATTAAATTTTACGGAAAGTATGTTTGTTCCAAAATTTAAACAAAAATTTGAAATAGTACTCTATATTAACGTTGCATAAAGACTTGTTTATATAACAAAAAAATTTCGATGGTCAAAAGTTTGAAAACAGCACGTATTAAGATCAGATTAGGAGCTACTGGGAGAAAAAGCCATAAATTACTGATATAAGCTCTAAAGAGAACCAACTACTCTACGCTTAGCATTTTCATTTGCACAATTCGTAAAAACTTAGCCTAAAAGTTAAGAAAGCAGCTAGATCAACACTCTAGCAGAGTCAGGATTCCCCTTGTTCTAGCTTAATCAAGACTAAACACTTATTCTATTTTTTTGTATTTTTATCATTTTTTCATTTTTTTGTGTGCAAAGCACTTCTTTTTATTGAAAAATTTTAAAATTTGTCAAAAACGGGGGTACTAGGGCACTAACAAGTACATATGTGATCAAATTCGCCATAATTCCCCCCCACACCTAGAATTGAATATTGTCCTCAATATTCAAAGTCCCGGCTATTATGCCGACTCTTTGAAAGTAAAAAAGGCAACATTACTAGCTAAGTGTATGAAGGAAATCTTTTTTCACAAAAAAGGGTTTATAAGTTATCCCTAAATAATCGTTAGCAAAAGGATAGGATATTGGGCGGCTGGATTGAAAACAGGCGCGTCAATCATCACGATCAAAGGGAAACCTGAAAACATGAGCAAACACAACATGGCAAATAACAGCAGAGGAAACTCCCCCACACTTAGTGTTAGAAAATAGAAAGAAGACAGAAATATGGGTCATCACCCATATGGTGCTAATGTTTTTGTTTATCGAGTCACTAGCCTGACTCGACCCCCGAATTCATTGGTTCTTGGGGAAGCAGGACAATCTCCATCGGACTTTCATTCAAGATGTTTGGACAAACATTGAAGTACGTGAAAGTTCCACACCGATGAGATATACCCGGCTTTAAATAGTAGAAACTAAAAGCGGTGATGCCGGGGTCAAAGATGGTATCCTCACTCCCGAAGGAGTGAAGGAGAAGAGGGGGAGTCACGGGATACGTGAAGAAAGGAAATAAAGTCATGATAACAATCATGACAATATCTTCATCCTCAAGATCAAGTGCAGTTGCACTAATTTGGATTTTATCGGTTAAGCTCTTTGGTTTTGAAAACATCTCGGGTNTGATGATTTTTCTTGCCATCATACTCCGGAGGAGTTATGATATGAGTGAGTTCACCGAAGAACTCCCCGTGAAGAGAATCAATCACATGATGTAAATCTGTGAACTCTTGTTCCGTTACGGACTTATTACTTTCCTCGTTCTGAATATCAAAGATTGGATTATCAGAAATTAAAGGGAATTCAGATTCGAATTCAAACAGAGGATTGGTGATAGTCGTATTGAATGTTTCGGAAACAAGGTGATCAACATTCTCTTCTAGGCTAACGAGCTCAGAAGGTAATTCCTCCACATAATTGATGTCTCCACAAGATAAAGAATTGTCATCACTATGTGAATCACTAAGCTCGGTGTTAGGATAAGAATTGAGTGATGGATCATGATATAAAAGACTTTAAATTTCTTCAAGATCGGCTTCGAAATCAAAGAGATCATCATCACTTCCCGGTGGAAGTGGATCGATGTGAGCAAGTTCATCGGCGAACTCCTCAAGAAGAGAGTCAACATCAGATTGGGGAAGTGATGCCTCAACATAATCGATGTCTCCATAAGATGTACATTCATCGTTTGAATCGGAGAAAGTCTCAAAATGGTCTTTTGAACACTCAAGAGAGGAAGAAAAATCACACATATGATCAAGAATTCCCTGGAACTCACTTGGGATTGGGACAAGGTTCTCAACACTAGACTTTATGAATGCGTCTGATTCCATTTTAGGAATAGTGCTAAGATGCTCGTCCCCCATACTTAGAGAGTTAGTGGGATCTTCGGGTGTGATAACAGGTAACTGAGATGGAATTTCAACTGATGAACTTGATGAATCTTTATAAAATTGAAGAATATCAAGGGTATCTTCATCATCACTGTAATCATCATCATCGAGAAGAGCAACATTGCGAAATTTGGCACGTGTTCTAGCTGCTTGTTCTTCGACAAGTAATTCTTCCATGCTCTTTTCGTTTCTAGCAGCTCGTTCTTCTGCAAGTAATTCTGCAATAGATTTCTCACAAGAGCTTTGAATGAGTGGAAATTGTGGGGGTGTGGATATGTCAAAACTGGAAGGTTGGCATTGATAATCACCATTAGAACCCCCACAATATCCACAAGAAAAACTTTGTGCATTCTGAAACGATGTATTAGTCAACTCCTCCTTAATTTCTTTCAATAACTCTAGAGCCTTTAGACAAAGGTCTTGGGGAGTTTCTTGAGGAGTTGCTTGAATCATTTGGCACTGTGGAAGTTGGTCTTGATACGAATAGTCGTAATTGTTACAAGGAAATGGATTCCTTGTTTGACAATCGGAGCTGAAGTGTCGACTTCCACAGTACTCACAACCGTATGGTTGTTGTGACTGGTTTGGTGAATAATATGGAATTTGGTCATTTTCAAAGTTCTGATTGTCACCTGAAAACTGTTCATAGACAAACGTGTTTCTGGTTTGACACTCAAATCCTTGGTGGGGACCTCCACAATATTCACACGAATATGTATGTATCCCATGATGTGGGAGCTGATGGAATAAATCAGTTGTGTCATGGTAAGAACATGGATTCTGGTTATAGACAGACCCGTTTCCTGACTCTACCATGCTACAACTGGGACAATTACCACCATTATAAGGGCCACCACACCATTGACAATCCAAATGGTGTGGATACGATATAAAAGAGAATCAAAGGGTTACAGAGGGGAATGGATAAAGAATAAAAAAGGTAAGAGGGTAAAGGTGAATATTTTTAGAGTTTTTGAAAAACATTTTGTAAAAATAAGAAGGAAAATATTTTTGGGTTTTTTGTGTTTGTTGAAAACTGAATAAGATGTTTTTGGTAATCGATCCGTCAAAAGAATTAACTTTACGATTAGTTTTGTTTTTTTTATGAAAATATGAACAAGGATGGTAAATATACAAAGAGTGTAGATCCAGAATCACTAATCTGCAAATTTGTTGAGAATATACGCAGCACACCTCCCCGGCAGCGGCGCCAAAATTTGACTGGCCGCAAACGGTCAACCAAAGTCAACCACGGATGTGGTCAAGATGGTCAAACCATTTGTGCCAGTTCTCCCGTGAGCACACTGTTTTCCCGGGTCGTTATGTCCCAGCGAGGTGTGAAATTGTATTAAAACGAATCTGTGATCGGGTGAAATTGAATGGAAAAGGGATATGAGTGATAAAACTAAGGAAACATAAAAGAAAATAGCTTAAACAAGCTATATCAACAATTACTGGAAACCAAATAATCTAAAAACGTTTAAAAACTTAAATACGTACGTTTAAATTAAAAATAACGTAAACGTACGAAATAAAAAGTGAAACGAGAGCAATAAAAATCCTACGGATGTAAAAATTACTTTTTTATGAACCTAATGATAAAAGAAAATTTTAAGAAAAAGAAAATATTTTTTTGATTTTTTAACTATTTATTATTAATTAAAAACTATTTAATAACTATTTAAATTATTTAAAATACTTAATGAACAGTAATAATTATAAAACTTTTTCTAAAAATACTAAGTAGTGACTGGAAGCTAGGAAAAATATAAAAAGTTACAAATGCTTATTAATAAGCAAAAAAATAAGCCAAAAAGCTTATATAAGCAAAATGGAAATTGGACTACTATATAAATAAGTGTTGAAAGTTAAAACACTAAATAACCTATGGGGCAGATGGTGCACGGGGTTGCTTTGATTTTGGCCAAAAGGACCAAGAGGTCATGGGTTCAATTCCCACTCTTGTCACTTTTCACAAACATTTATTTGGTTTTCTTTTTACACCAACACTAAACAATGATTAATAAGCTACTTTTGTGAAGAAAACTTTTTTGAAAAGCTAAAATAAGCTTATTACAAGCTTATGACCACCACAGTTTGACAAAATGAGCTTAAAATGGAATTTGAAACTTGAAAAGCTACTAACAAGCTATAAGCTAAACACCAAAGTAAAAATAAGCTAAAAGGCAATGAGAGTGATCAAAATAAGAAGAAACAAATAGAAAAAGCACAGTTAATAAGCTAGAAAGCAAAATAAGCAAATCCAAAATCTGAAATCCAAACAGGACCAAACAGGCAACTGCAGGCCACCATAAAGCTTATCAAATAAGCTTGGAAGCCTAAAATAAGCTTTGAACCATCAAGCCTGCACACTCAGCTTTCCAAAAAGCCAAAAATCTCAGGATGAGCTTAACTATTGGAGTGGCTAGGGGCTTATGAAGATAGGCTTGTGGCTCAATTTCTGTGGTGCAGGGCAACTACTTGCCAACCAGGCAACTTTGAGCTTATTTTTCAATGAGCAAATTACTTCCAAATCTTAATTTTCTTTTTGATACAGATAAAAAAGCCACCAAATAACACAAAACAACAAGAATTATTTATTTCCAATTCCTAATGAACCCTATGCATGATCTAGAAAACTTGTCCATTTTAACAGTTATGACTTTTTGAATTTTTAGAAAAACACCTTATGTTGACTTTGGCTAACTTTGATTCTATTTTAATGGCTGAAAATGATCTAATAAGCTAAGATAAGACTAAATTAAGCTAAAACAACTACTTGTGAACTGAAATGAGTGATCATGGATCTTAAAAACTTAACAGTGAAACTGTGATGGAGATTTGAGATGGATTTTGACTTTTTGATAAAGAACCTCTAGATTTATTGACTTTAATGTTCTATTGCAACCTATTGTGACTTATCTCAACAAACAACAACAACAACAAAAACCCCCTGGAACACAGACAAGGCAGTAAATCGAAACAACCCTTTAGAAATTTTTTGAAATCAAGTTTTTGCAGCCCTAAAATGGGCTTTCAGCCCTATAAGAAAAATTCTAAAAATTAAGATAAAAATACCACTAAGTAAACAATATATATAATAGTACATTATCCTAAAATTTTACAAGATTTGGTTGAAAATTGAAGAAATAAAAATTAAAAAACTTTTTCTGCTGTTGAAAACTCATTTTTGCAGCCCAAAAATGATTGATTGAGCCTTGTAAAAAAACTCTAAAAATTAAAATAAAAATACCACTAAGTAAACAATATATAATAGTACATTATCCCAAAATTTTACAAGATTTGGTTGAAAATTGAGGAAATGAAAATTAAAAAACTTTTTCTGCTGTTTGGCACTTTTTTGACTTTTTGAGTTTTATGAACTAAGTTAACTTTCATGAACTTTGATCTATCCTATTTGATTGAAATGTTGTTTTAAGCTAATATTAGACTAAATTAAGCTATTATAACAAGATATGCAGCTAAATGTATGATTATGGATCCTAAAATTCTATCAATGAGATGCAAAGGCGAGATTGAGTGTGATTTTGACTTTTTGTTGAATGAGAACTGGTTTTTATGATTTAAATACACTAAATTAACCTAATGTGACTATAGTAAACTAAATGCAACAAATAATATCCACTAGAACACAGAGGACAAGCTTAAACCAAACACCCCTTTATGAACCTGATTTGAACTTTTGTGAGGCATATAGATGATTTAAGCTGTATTACCACTTAACAATCTTTCAATGACTTGTTTTAAACTAATTTAAGTGAGTTTCCACTGATTCAAACAACAAAAACACAGGTTTACCATAAGTATGCAATGTGACAGTGAAAATGCAAAAATGAGAAATTATGAGATTTATTGAACAACATTCAAGCAACTAGGTAATTATGAACTCAAACATATCAAGTAAGCACAGGAACAGCAGAAAAGCACAAATATAAGTAGATATAAGCTATGCTACAGTAACTTGCAAAAAAAAAATAGAAATTGGCTTACAAAAGGTCCAAGCTCAGAACCAAGGTACCACTATGTTCACAACCTATCCTAAAGCTTCCCATGAAGCACTAACCTATGGCCATCCGCAATGCGCCATGCTCCATGCTTCTTGTCTGCTTCATCTTCTTTTTTATATTTTTCTCACTGATTTTTTTTCTATTTTTTTGAATTTTTGAGAATTGAACTAAGAACTTGTTAAAAATCTATCTGAGCTTATAAAAGCTTAATAATGAATTGAAATTGAGCTTATGGAACAGTAACACAACTATTTCAACTATGATTAAATTAAAATGAGAATTTAAGCATTTTTGCCAATTTCTAAATTCAAACAAGGAAACTTGAGATTTATATCAAATATCATTAAGATTACACTAATAAAGCTGAAAACAAACTTTTTAAGCTAAATTTAACACTTGAATTTGAAAATTACATAAATTCGACATTAAATATTTAAGCTAAAACTACTACTAACTACTCCTCTTTATCTCTGGCCACACTTGACTCTTTATATAAGTGTATTAGGTCTTTGAGCTTCTCTGATCCTGGCCCTCAAAGCATTTTTGGCGGGAAAAATGGTATTCTGCAACTTGCACGGGTAACTTGGGATAAGGGAAAGGTTTTGTTGTGTAGTGTTTGGAGGTATAAGGGTGATGATGGAGTGAGCAGAGGAGTTGGTGATGGGGTTGCAGTGGTATTGCAGGCAAGTGGGAAGGAGAAAAAGGTGGTTTTGGTGGGAAAGGGAGTGGGTTTGACTGGGGAGTTGACCGGATTAGAGTGTGGGTTGGGTTTTTATTAAAAGGGTGGTGTTGGGTTGTATTATATAAAGGGTCCGTTTGTATTTGTAGTTAACAAAGCCTAGGGACCATTTATGTAGTTTGCAGATTTTTGAGGGTGTGATTTGGCAACTTTCCAAAGTTATTACAAGGACCTTTCTTGCCATGTTTCAATTATCCATGGACCATAAATGTTAATTTTCCAATTTTAAACAACCAAGGGTAATTTCTGCCAAGTTTCAAACTTGATGGGCCATTTTTGCCAATTTTGCAAACTTGTAATCCAAGGGTCAGAAATGTCATTCCATGATTCCTGGGGGACTGTTGTTGACTTTTCTTCTAAATAAATCTTCCAGGGACCAATTCTGACAATTCTTGAAAGTTGAGGGACTGATTTTGCCATTCTTGCAAACTTTGCTCATTTTTCATCTGTTTTCAATCCTTTTGTACCTGAAACACATAAAAACACAATCCAAGGATATTTGCAGTATTATATGACATATCCGAGTGTTTTCAGTTGTTTTTGTAGTTTAAATGGGACAAAAATGATGAGTATTACTATTTACACACTCATCAATCCCCCACACTAAACTATTGCTAGTCCCTAACAATCCAATCATATGAAGTAATGAAAGGATACAAAGTTACCAAGATCATCCCGTTTTGACTTTTTATTAATTATAATAAACTTAAACAAGACAGAAATATATAGCATGCTTGATTTACAAAAATGGCATTTTGGAACGGGATTCACGCAAACTGGGTGTCTCTAGGGAATTATAATCATCATCCTTTTTTTAATACTTCCAACTAAGTTTAAAAACCCTTGTGCAAACGTTTTTGTAAAATGCTAACACTACTTATATTAGTAATCTATGTAAGCCGAGACTTAACTTTTTACTCCCGCAATTTATTCAATTTAGGCGTGTGTGCTTATTTTCAAAAGTTTGACCACAAAATCGACATTCATTACGGTTGTTATTTATTTAAGTCNCACTAAAGGTGAGTGCATACAAGGTAGGCTAAGGCGATTTGGTTGCACATTTGGGGTGGATTGTAAACAAATTCTTCCTTTAAGTATGATGCTTAAAGTTAGAAACGAAAGGGATAGGCTCTGAGGGGTGTACTAGGGGTATCGTGTACCAAAGATGGGTACATCGCAAAGGTGTGGGGGAATTACTTTACCAATATAGCCAATGTAATTATAATACAGGTTTAAAACAAGGGTTATCCTAATGCCTCTTATCATGTAGTTAATCCTAATCTACACGAATGTAGTCTCACTTGTGGACTCGGAATGGTCACTAACGCAAGTTCTAGAATCTAAGTATTACCGGTACACACATGGGCACTAAAGTTGAGTGCTTCTCTTCCTACCAATTCTAGGGGTGAACCTCACATATTTGGGTGGAAAATTTTTGGTGGTACGGTTTTTTTGTGCTAGTCATAAATTCTCCTATCCATGAGACGCTTATTAGGACTAAAGTTTCCCTCCTAATTAATGTAAAAAATTTTAAATTGTTTGTTTTCTGTTAGTTCTTGTTATTTGCTGTTATCTTTGTTATTATGGCTATTGGTGATCCTAATGGTAGTAATACTGAGGTCTTAATTAGTAATCTTGATGCTGGTAATCCTCTTCACATTCAAACTAATGATAATAGTGGTACTGCTCTTATTCCATTTAAACTTGTTGGAACTGAAAATTATAGAATATGGTCTGGTGCTATGAAATTAGCCTTACAAGCTAGGAATAAGTTCAGTTTTGTCGATGGTACTTGTCTTAAAGAAACTTATTCTACTAGTGATGTTCTTTCTGCTCAATGGGATAGGTGTAATGCCATTGTTTTAACTTGGTTGATGAACTCTGTTTCTCAAGATGTCTATATGGGTCTTGCTTATTCTGATAATGCTGCTTGTGTATGGAAAGAATTACAAGAAACATATGATAAGGTTGATGGTTCTGTGGTGTATAATCTTTTGCAGAAAATTAATTGTGTTAAACAAGGTGGAACTTCTGTTGCTGATTATTATCATAGGCTTAAATCATTGTGGAGAGAATTTGATGTCTTGACTAAATTGCCTGTTTGTGTGTGTGTGAAGTTAAATGCTCTTATGATGCTAGTAAAGAGTTAGGTCTGCATAAACAACTTATGAAATTGATGCAATTTCTCATGAGCCTTGATGATTGTTATCAGCCTGTGAGAACAGCACTCTTAACCAGGGATCCTCTCCCTGAAGTTAAGGATGCTTATATCACTGTTTCTAGAGAGGAATCCCATAGGGGTATACTTAGTTAAATCTAAGGATGAAGTTTTTGGTGTATTCTGTTCTTTTATTCACTTAATTTCTACTCAGTTTGGAATCAAAATTAAAGTTGTTAGATCTGATAATGGAACTGAATATGTCAATAGAAAAATGAATGAAATGTTTTCTAACCTTGGAATAATACACCAGACTTCATGTGCTCATACTCCTCAGCAAAATGGGATTGCTGAAAGGAAACATAGACACCTGCTAAATGTAGCTAGGAGTCTTATGTTTCAAGGGGGGGATACCTTTAAGTTTTTGGTCTGATTGTGTTCTAACTGCTATGTATCTTATAAACAGGCTGCCATCTTCAGTTTTAAAAGGCAAATGTCCCTATGAGTTGTTGTATAAGACAAAACCTAATCTTTCCCACTTGAGGTCTTTTGGCTGTTTGTGTTTTGCTACTATTTTAAACAATCATGATAAATTGTCTTTCAG
>LBNU01015902.1:16911-32697 GCA_014162995.1 Artemisia annua
ATTGAAGATTATCTGCATTCATCTTTATAGGTTGCGGATTAGGAGATCTGCACCTCATTTCTACCAGCTACATACATTCCCGTTGTCCACAATTTGAGGTGAGTCTTCTAGCCCGGTACACTGCATCGTCTTCTTATCCTGTTCTTTCAATCCCAACGGGGCGAGAATCTTGTTTCCATTTTGTGTACGGACCTAAGTATACAAATCCAAGTACAATGCTTAAGAGTTAACCACATGCCTATGAAAGACTTCCCTATTATCATGAAACCGTTAATTGTGCATAAGCGAGAGTGAGTTGGATACAGATCTATTGGAGGGTGACGACTCCATCCCCGTGATGGGTACCGACAGCAAGCGGATGCATTTCATTTTTAATTCATAATTAGGAGTGTCTGGCAAAACACTCTTTAGGGCATCTACAAATATCAGTCAACTTCGGGGTCATGGCTTAGGGCTATTGTACTATTTTTCATTTAACCATGTGACGGGTAGTCATACATATATATAACTTAATGGTTTCCGTATAACATTCATATTTTATAAACCGTATGATTCTCACCAACAAATTGTTGAACGTTTTAGCAATGTATTTTCAAGGTAACTATGTAAACAACATGTGACATGCATTGGACCAACATAGGAGTCGAGGATCGACGCGTCTCACTGTTTTTATTTCAATGCATCTATGAATCGTTTGAATCTTGTCGTTTTTATTTTCAATAAATGTGGTAAAACTACTTGGGAACCTATGGTAAACTTTTATGTTTAAATAAATGATCAAACGTTGTATTTACAAACGACACTTAGGTCGTTCATGTTAACCTTGTTGAGATGCCATGATCGTTAATCCGGGAATTCAATTCCCGCTGCCATTTTACAGGTAAATAAGGGTGTAAGAACAAAATCCTTGCATGGGAGGCAAGAATTAAGAATTACAAAGAAACCAAGGCCAGAGAGGGTATGGATAGAGAGAACAACTCTAAGGGGAATGATGAGCGGGACGAGAACCCTGTGAAGTTTACAGAAGGGGATTTAGTGCTCCTGCGACACTCAGAAATGAAAGAACCTCTCGATAAACCAAGTCCTTGGTGGTATGGACCATTCACAATCAAAAGCCGAGGACGGGATGGGATAGTAACTCTGAGAAGCAAAATAGGAGGAGAAGTGACTGCGAATGTAGAACGGTTAAAGCACTACCCCCATGATGGTAAGGATTATCTCTACCAGGGGTACGTCATATCATGCAACGATGAAGTCACGTAATAGAGAGTGACTTTGAGTCTAGCTACAAGACTCGTTAATAAAGAAAAGCACTTCTTGGGAGGCAACCCAAGCTTTATTTGTTTTGTGTGTTTGTTTATTTGAATTTCATTTGTTTCCATATGTATGTTTTATTTTTATTGTTATTGATTCATGTTTCAAATTAAAATTGTGAAATTGCTTTATTTTGTTTTTAACTTCGTCTTAACTACATATAAAGGTATTTGCAAAAGATAAGTGTAAAGGAAATCTAAATTTGTTTATAAGAACAAATTGGAATATGAATTGTAACGATAAAAAATTGAACATACATATTAGTATTTGTTTGAGTCAAATGCTTGTATCGACTCATAATGAAATTTTGCAGGATTCCAGGAACTAAGGTAATTGTTTTTCCAGAAATTTTCCGGAAACTAAACATAAGGATTCTGTCAGATCAATTCTGACGGCGTCAGCCTTTGATTCTAGAAAACGTTTTTAAAATTTAGTTTTTCTGCCGAATTATAAAAATTACTGCATCTTTAATTCCAGGAATCTGCAAAATTTTCATTCCACAAGCATTATATCCTTATATAAATTTTGTCGCCGATTTTACACGAGGTTTGCCTAGATTGTTTTCTCAGGTTTAACAGGTTATTTTGGACAAGAAGGTTAACATGGAATCAAGTTCATGACATCAAGCTTTTGGAGTCGCCTTGAGCTTGGAGCTTTTTACATCATCTTGGAAGAAGATCTAATCATGTTACCACACGATCCACGTCAAGAATCAGGGGAGTATTTGTTTCATTCTTTCTTTTTCTACTTTTACATCTTTTATGTGAACATTGGGGACAATGTTCGGTTTAAGTGTAAGGGGGTAAATGAAGGCACCTTAGAAAATGCAATTACGCTTGATTTTTGTTTTGTTCAATGGTATTTGTGTAATAAAACTGAGAGAAATATTTGTTAGGGCAATTTTAGCGCAAATTTAAAATTTTTTACAACATTTAGGAGTGAAACTTTAGGTATAATAAGCGTCTCATGGATAGGGAATTGTATGACTAGCACAAAAACCGTACCACTCAAAAATTTTCCCCAAATATGTGAGGTTCGCCCCTAGAATTGTTAGGAAAAGCATTCATTGTTGATGCTTGTGTGTGTACCGGTAGCCTATAGATTCTAGAACTTGCGTTAGGACCATCCCAAATCCACAAGTGAGACTACATTCGTGTAGTTAGATTTACTACATGATAAGAGGCATTAGGATAACCCTTGTTTTACACCCGTATTATAATTACATTGACTTCATTGGTCAAGTAATTCTCCCACACCTTAGCGTTGTACTCATTTTTAGTACACGATACCCCTAGTACACCCCTCAGAGCCTATCTTTTCGTTTCTAACTTTAAGCATTTTACTTAAAGGAAGAATTTGTTTACAATCCACCCCAAATGTACACCCAAATCGCCTTAGCCTACCTTGTATGCACTCATCTTTAGTGCATTATTGTGACAACATTTGTTTAAACCCTTAGTTAATTGTCTTATTGATTACATGGTTGCTAAGTCGAGTCATATCCTTGTACATATTGTTTTGGGACGATTGGGACTCATGGGTAAAGTACTAATGTAATGGAGTAATGGGGAAGAAGTAATTATTACCCCCATATGTGCGTTAATATTTTAAAGTAATCCAAGTTTTTCAATTATCTTAATTCGAGTCATTAGAATAGTAAAGTATGTAAAAGTTCAAGTGTAATGGGAGAACCAAGGCCCCTATGATATATTATTTTGGATGGTAGGGCAAGAGTGTATGAAAAAAAAAATCGAAAAACAAGAAAAACGAAAAAAAATTGGAAAAAGAAAAGTAGAAAAAACATACGGACTACCATCCCGTTTCATTTTTATCTTTATTTATGTTTTTGTTATTTTCTTTTTAGCTTAAGTCGAGTCGAGTCTTGGCTTAGCAACGGCACTTTGTGCATGTATTTGATCAAGATAAATTAACTCGCCACCACTAAAAATACCCTTTATTCTAACCAAACCGTGTTTATCATATCCCTACACCTAACATTATAACCCTTTGCAAAGCCGTCTTTGATAGTTTATCTTAGGTGCTTACACCTAGTGGAGGAGGTTTTTGATCCTTTCCCAAGCCTATGGTAATCTATTTGCTATGACAGGTAGTGAGTGATATTTCTTCCATTTCCATGTAGTTATATAGGTTTATAACACCCGAGAGATGAGAGTATTCAAACACTATTTGTGAGGTGCTAGTGTATAATTTCCGTGCTTATTATGACTAGGGTGGAATGACTATTTGTTGTAATTACTTTTATATTCGTGTTAAATGACCCCTAGCTCATATTTTGATTGGAATAAAAGCGCATTTGCTTGAGGACAAGCAAATCTCAAGTGTAAGGGTATTTGATGAGGCGAAAAGTGTTACGCTTTTAGGGGGTCATTTAAGCCCTAATCCGTAATTATTTGATCAAATATTGCCTTAAATCGTTCCTTTTGTCATTTTAGGTACTTTGAAGAGGAATTCTGGAAAAGGAAGCATTTTGGACGTTTTTGGAGCATAAAAGTGAAGAAAACAACAAAGTCTCAAATTATGCTGAAAACAGTACCTGACGGCGTCACGTTCTATCGTGTGACGGCGTCACGCTTTGACAACATGAAGGATGATTTTTACACTAGACGCCCCAGAGAAATTAACACGTGATGGCGTCACGTGTTACAAGATGTAGGTCGTGACGTTTTGTCACAAAGGGAGACGGCCCAGAGAAAATTACAAGGGGACGGCGTCAGAAGTGGATCTGAGCAATCCGAATAGTGTTTTGGCGGCGAGATGATGGCGTCAGACCCTATAAGCTGACGCCGTCAAAATGTAAAATCTATATATAGTTTTCTAATTTTCATTCATTGTGTGCAACTGTCACACCCTGAATTTACCTGTTTGGCAGCGGAATGGAATACCTGGGTGTAACGTTCTTGGCATCTCATACAAGGTTATATTGAACGACCTAAAGTGTCATTTGAAAAACACATCGCTTGATCATTTAAAACAATCAGAGTTTACAAAAACATAGGTCCCAAAAGGTGTTGCAAGTTTATCAAAAACAAGTTCTTACAAGATCAAACGATACGTAAGTGCATGAAATATAATGTGAGACGCGTCGACTTCTCGACTCCATGAAGGTCCAAATGCATGCTAACATGAGCTACTTTAATTTCCTGAAAATACATTGTTAAAAACGGTCAACAATAATGTTGGTGAGAAATCATAGGTTTATGTAAATGAAGTGCTTTTACAGTAACCACAAGTATAAAAATGATGATGATGAAATTTCGCCTGATGAATAAAATCGTACATTAGCCCTTAAGCTCATGACCCCGAAGATGACTGATGAAAATGCCCCTCCAGAGTGTTTGCCAGACACTCTAATGATGTTAGAAATGAAATGCATCCGTTATGACGGTTGGTATAACCAACACGGATGGAGGCGTCACCCTCAATAGATCTATCCACTCACTCTCGCTTAAGCATAATTAACGGTTCATGATAATAAATAGGGGACCTTAACATGGCAATATGGTAACTTAAGCAATGTACTTTAATTTAATACTTTGGTCCGTATAAAAATGATGATGCAATGTATTCTCCCCCGTGGGATTTGAAATTAAAATATTGAATTGAAAATGGGGCTATGAAAACTCACCTGATATGATAACAACAATGACAATAGTGGATATGATGGAATGAGGCTCGGTCTCTAACCGCAACCTATTATGAATGATATGATCTAAGATAAGCAATGATACAATGCTATACATGCAAATACGTATGTTATCGATACCACTCGTACTTTTTGAAAATCACGTTTATCGTCGAAAAATATATTTTTGACGTCCCGTTAAGTTATAAACTACTTTTCGTATAAATATGTTGAAATGGTACTCCACGATCCTCGTTTGGTGTTTTATCGGCAATTATAGTGATTTCGTCGTAAAATAACATTTTTCATAACTTTGAAAATATGACCAAGTGACCTCGTAAAACTAGTCACGAAATTGTGTATATTAAGAGATAAGAAAAATGCTCAGTATTTTTAGGAAGCTTGTCACATTATCTAAAAGTCGTAACACGAAAATTTTGTCCATACGGGTCTCGATCATAAAGAAAAATAGCCGTGAAGTGAGGTGTTTGGGCTGTTTTGGCAGATTCTGGGCAGCTTTCGGGAAAGTTTGGAAGGCAATATGTTATTCGTTATTAATCCATTTGATGAACGGTTGGATGTTTTGGAAAGTAGGCTGGGTGAACTACATTTTAGTCACAGATGTTAATTTTCCAAAAACGAGTCTATCAATAAGAAAAGTGGCATTGAACATGGTCACTTGGCGAAGTGGTCAACACTTATAACTCGGGTTACAGTGAACTAGTGAATTTTCAAAAACGAGTCTAAGTGTCGGTGCTGATGAAAAAGTGAAGTGTACGTCGAGTTTTAAAAGCTTATAACTCGGTCGTTATAAGTCCGTTTCTTATGTTCTTTATATCCCCGGTCTCGTGTTACAGTGAACTAGTGAATTTTTAGTATATCGGGTTGTCTCGTTTAAGTTTAACACCTCGGTTTAGCCGTAGAAAGTCGTGTGACAGCTTGCTATATTTTCAGAAAATACTTTTCGTCGTTAAACTTGTTTTTAGCATATCTTTTTCGTCGTAAGTCCGTTTTAACTCATTCAAGCGGCCACGGTTTCGTTATAAAGTGTATTTCCTGATTCTTAAATCCAAAATTACCCATGAGCTACTGATTTTTCCAGAATTTACAAAAATGGACAACAACATTTTATGTTGTTTCAAAAATGATATTTCTAGTTTATAACTTGGTTCAATCCTTCCCAATCAACATCAAAACCATTCCCAAAGTACCATACACCTTCTTAGGGTGTCATGGGGTTCCTAGTCTTCACCAAAAATGGTGGATCTAATGAGAATGCAAGTAAAAATCTTTAGATCTATGTTTATAAAGAAAATGAACAATAACTGGTATGTTTAACATAAATATTTGCATGATTTGCTACTAGAACATCAAAATAGGTTAAATGAAAGTACAAAAGATTAGAAAAGTTTACTTGAAGCTTACTTGATGATTTGACGAGTTTTGGAGATGATTTTGTAAGAAACCTTGGGATTTTTATATCAAAATCCTAGCAAGGAGTATAAATGAGACTTGATTATAACTTGATCTTGAAAAAAAATGATGGATTTTTCTTGTGTTCTTGTTGTGGCTGATCCAAGGAAGGAGAGAAAAGGAAGAACTTTGCTAGTTTATTATTTGTGATATACTTGTACAAATGAAAGGAATGTCTAATAAATCTTGATGTATTATTGATGTATATTATTATTAGACAAGAAGTACATGTTTTTAATGGGAGCTAGTATATTTGTCACGGTTTGTAAGTGATTGGTAAGGGGGGAGCAGCCAAGACATGGGGTGGAAGAAATGTGAAGATTTTTGTTAGATATTGTAAGACTTTGTATATATTATGTTATATATTATTAGTTTTAGGGGATACCGGGTACCGAGTTTGCTAGAAATGAATTTTAACGGTACCAAATAATATGTGACGACGTTGTAAAAATTATAAAATTACATTCCTGATGAGAATCGGGTGTTAAAATAAGTGTGGTGTTGAAATATCGTGATCCGACGAAATTTTTAGCATATACCGGAAAATATAGCAACAGGTCTCAAAACACCGGGTAGATTAATAATATAATTTTTATCTCATTATAATGAGTATAAAAATATATTAGGATCATTGACAGGAGTATCAGTTATATGTTAGTAGTAAAAACTGAGTGGTAACGTTTATTAAATCTTTAAACATACGTTAGTGAA
Organism: Artemisia annua; assembly: GCA_014162995.1. Classification (NCBI taxonomy): domain Eukaryota; kingdom Viridiplantae; phylum Streptophyta; class Magnoliopsida; order Asterales; family Asteraceae; genus Artemisia; species Artemisia annua. Next base: position 24,053 of record LBNU01015902.1, read on the forward strand.
AATCACACAAACCCGTGCATGACCTAATGTGCTGATGATGTTATTGATGATGTGCAAACTAATTCTAGCCTACATGAAGTGTTCTTACTGATGATGAATGAATTCGCAGCTAAACCAAAACGGTTACTCGAATTTGAATACCCGTAAACTAGGTTTACGTGATGATGCATGATGAACATGAATAGTGTTTTTCTTCCGATGATGAATAGTGTCACATGAATAATAAATTTTTTGAACGCTTCTCAAAGTCTCAAACTAACTCCGAAAATGATGAATAGTGAAATGATGAATAGTGATCGATGAATAGTAACTTGTGAATAGTAATTTGTCGAGGTTTGAAATATNGATTTGAAATTTAAAATATTGAATTGAAAACGGGGCTATGAAAACTCACCTGTAGTGATGGAACAATGAATATGTAATGGACGTGACAACAAGGCGCGAACACTAGCCGCAACCTAATATGAATGAATATGATCTAATTTAGATTATATAATGATGTCATGAATGCAAGTGCATATGTTATCTATACCACTCGTATTATTTTAAAAAGATGTATAATCATCAAAAATTATATTTTATGTTGTCGTGTTAAGTCATACTGTATTTTACATGTATATATGGTGTAACAATGTTCTATGATAGTTGTTTGGTGAAAACTTGTGAAAATATAACTTTTCGTCGTAAATATAATACTTGTTAATTTTCTGAAAACGGCCTAAGTAGCCTCGGAAAACTAGTTGTACATCAGTGAGTATTGTGAGTTAGGAAACAAACTCAGTATTTTTAGAAAGTTTGAAACAGTTTCTAAATATGTTCAGTAGTGAAATTTTACCCATTGTGTCCAGATTTTAAGATAAATAGTCGAAAAATATGGTATTTAGGCCAAAACTGCCATTTCTGGGTAGTTTTCGGGTAAGTTTGAATGGTCGTAGCTTACTTGTTATAAGTCCAAATGATAAACGGCCAACTGTTTTGAAATCTATGACAGGTGAGCCAACTTTTATGTATTGATATAAAATTTCCAGAAGTGAGTCTATCGATGGGAAAATGGCTTCCAATACGGGTGTTTGCAATTTTCTGGATTTACTTAATATTCCAAGTGCAAGTGCTGTCAGAATTTTATGTGAAGTATTTATATTCTAAAATTCGTATCTCCTTCGTTATAAGTCCGTTTCTTGCGTTCTTTATATCCCCGTAATCGTTTTACAGTGAACTAGTGAATTTTTGTTAAGTCGGTGCATTGTATAAACGTTTAGTGTCTTATTTTGGCCAAACAAATTCGTGCATCAGCACTATATTTTTCAGAAATTCAATAATAATTACATGACTTGTTTTTGGCTTAACTTTCTCGTTATAAATCCGTTTTAACCCATTCCAGGGGCCATGGCTTCGTTTTTGAATGTATTTTCTAAATCTTTGGTCCAAAATTACTCCCTAGTCCCTGATTTTCCCACGTTTTGCAAAATGGGACAGTAGCTTTTATATAGTGTATAAAATTGATTTTTCTAGTTTGTAACTTGTCCAAATCTACTCCAATCGACTTCAAAACATCCCTTAATCTACCATACACCTTCTTAGGGTGTCATGGTTCCTAAACATCATCAACCAAGCTAATTTATCAAGGGTTTACATATTATACATTTTTAAGGCTAAAATGGTTTAAAAATTATAAGTAGAGTGGTATAAACTTGCATATGTATGTAAAACTTGTATAAAAATTGTATGAACTTTGTAAGAGCTTGGTAAAATTATGGAAAAGAGTTCAATACACTTACTTTGAAAGATTAGTGAGTTTGGTGATAAAAACTTAATTAACCTATAGGTTTATATTTCAAAACCTTGTAATAGGTAACTAATGGGACTTGATTATGACTTGATCTTGAAAAATTGATGGATCCTTGATGTTTTCTTGTTCTTGGCTGAACATACAAGATAAATGGAAGAGTTTTATGTTTTTCTTGTGTGAAGTGATCTAACTAGTGTATCATTTATATAATATAAGTAAGATATGATTGTACATATAATATATTAAGTTACTAGTAAGCATTAATGAGTAAAGAGAAAAATTGTCAAAGTGGGTAAAGGGGTGCTGTGGTTCGGCTGAAATTTGGGAAAGGAAAAGAGCAACCATGCTCCATTAATTAACTTGTAATAAATATCTAGGATTTAATACATTTAATATTAGTTTAGGTATTATTGTGTATTAGGTGTTACCGGGTACCGAGTTAACTAGAAATAAATTGTGGCGAGGTAAAATAAAATATGACGAAGTCGTAAAAATTGTAAAATCATATTCCTTGCAAGAATCGGGTGTTAGAATAATTATCGGGTTGAAATATCGTAAGCCGACGAAATTATAAGCTCCTAACGGAAAATGTAGCAGTTGATTTGAAAATACCGGTTAAATTAATAATATAATTTTTATATCATTATACTGAGTATGAAAATATGTTAGGATCATTGTGGGGAGTGTCGGATGTGTTAGTCGCATTTATTGATCGCGTGTTAACGTTTATTTAAGTTTAAATATACGTAAAATATCAAATATACAAAAAATGTTAATTTAAATAACCTACGAGTGGAATAGTATGCAAATGCTACTGTGATGATATGTAGACTATTTCTAGTCCGAATGAAGTGTCCCTACTAATGATGCATGAATTCGCAGCTAAACCAAACCGGTTACGCGAATTTGAATACCCGTAAACTAGGTTTACAGTGAAATGAATGATGTTCATGAATAGTGTTTTCCCTCCGGGAATGAATAGTGTCACATGAATAGTAAAATTTTCGAATGTTTCTCAAAGTATCAAACTGACTCCGAAAACGATGAATAGTAAAATGATGAATAGTGATCGGTGAATAGTAATTGATGAATAGTAATTGGTGAATAGTAATTTGTCGAGGTTTGGAAAATGACCTGAAATTGTGAATTGTGACAGTCGCCCACCCAAAAAGGAATTCAGTCCCTGAATTCAGCTGGTGTTGGTCTCTGAAGTAGACTCGGTGAAAAGATGTGGGTATTGGAGTCGCATTTGGTCTTCCCGTTCCCAAGTAAACTCGGGTCCTCTTCGAGAACTCCAGCGAACTTTCACAATAGGAATTCGACTTTGCTTCAACTGTTTGACCTTGCGGTCCATGATTTGTTGGTTTCTCCACCAAGTTAGGCTTATTGTCGAGTTGAATTTCTTCTAATGGAATGGAATGAAATACGCTACGAGTGATTCATTTGGAAGGCACTTCTTGAGGTATGAAATGTGAGATGGGTAATATATGTTGCTGAACTCTGACGGAATCTCAAGTTTGTATGCCAGCTGGCCGATTCTAAAAAGAATCTTAAATGGTCCAATATACTTAAGGTTCAATCTCTCGTGTTACCAAAATTGTATCATGCCTCTCCAAGGCAAGGCTTTCAACATAGTTCGTCCTCCCACTCGAATCTAGATGGTTTGCTTCACAGGGATACCCGATCCGAATGATATGCATCACGCACCAACCTAACTTCTACCGTTTCTTATCGCTTGTAACTGATTCTTGACTTGTAAAATTTCCTTTGTTGTTTCCTGATTTAGTTCTAGACTAGTGAATTTAACTTTCCGATTTCGGTCTGTAAATGGGTAAATGGGTACTTCGACCATAGGGTGTCTTACTTGGTGCAATCTTTATGTTCCTGTGATGGCTGTTGTTGAAGGTGAAATCCGCCAATATCAAAAGGTTATCCTAACCCATTCAAAGTTGGTTACACGGCGCTGAGTACGTCCTATAGTGCTCAGAGAGTTCTCTTCAAGGTTCGTTGGTCTGAGAATGGTAGAGCGTGTATATCCTATTGGAAAAGGAATATCTTAAAGGAATTGCCAGAAGTTTGAGGAGTACCGTCTATCCTTTCATCGTTTTCTTATGTCATGGAATATTGCTCGTAGATGGAAAGTCTCTCCAAGAGAAATCAATGAAAATATCCAACTTAATGGCTGAATGAGTGACAAGCGGTGTACGTATCCAAAGAGGGTTTGTCGAAAGGGATGTTCATGAAAAATTCTATTTGTTTACAAGGCTTTTGAATGAAGATTGTTGTTAATAATTCTTGAAAATGTGACTATTTTCTTCATGACATAATCCTTCCTGAATTATACATAGTTGATCAGGCTATGTATAATTGAGGACTAATGATGCGATGATCGGTTCAGTAAAATAACATTACTTTTCTCAGAAGTTTTAGATGACGTTCAACGTATTGTTCTGAAAAATGGTATCCCAGATAATTCTTTTCAAGGTATCATGAAAATTTGTTTCGTGTAATGGTAGTAAATGCTTGATATAATGACAGAAAATCGATTTATAGGGTGGTAACGAAATAGCTTATTTTAAAATTCCGTAGAACAATTTTTCCCATATGATGGTAAAATAGCTTGAAATAAAATTCATTGAATGGTTCATTGGATACGTGGATGAATCTTATGGAATGGTAATAGTCGACTAATCCGTCAAGAATGAAATCAGCCTAATCCCTGCTAAGACAATGGCATAATGTTGCGAAACGATTGAAAATTGAGCAATTGGAATAGAAAATGGAATAAACGAAGATTATGATTATCGCTGAGATAACAAAAGATAGATATTACGTTGGATGGAAAAGTGATTATTACAACCAGATTATGTCAACGTACTAACGGAAAGTACAAAATAAAGATACAACCCTAGAGGGCTCGAACTATGGTTTGCATATTAAAACATGAACTCTTCTGTTGAAGCATTGTGGCTACCCTTGATTCTCTCCCTTTGGGCAGTTATTCTTGAAGTGCCCAGCTTCTCCACAACCAAAACATGTTGCTGGGGGGTTCTGATTATTCGCCACACGCGGAGCTTTGCATTCCCTAGTTTGATGACCGACCCTTCCGCAGTTACCACATGGTCGCGGGCAATCCCCAGGGTTATGGTGGGTTTGACACTTGTTGCACTTGGGTAAAATACCATTGTAACCCTCCTTCTCAGTTGGACCTGCAGCATAGGCCCTTGCAACCTCTTGTCTCTTGGGTGGTGGTTGAGTAGCATTGCTACCCTGGTTGTTGTCCCACATTCTTTTGTTGTTGTTAGGATTGATGTTGTTTCGGTTATTGTTGTAGTTGTTGTTGCTTTGGTATTTGTTGGTGTTGTTGTAGTTACGGTTACGGTTGGTGTTGCTGTTGTTGTTTGCAGACGTTCCTTTCTTTAAAACCTGAGCCATAAGCTTCTGAGATATCCTGATTGCCTCGTCCAGTGTTTGTGGGTCAAAAGAAATCACATCTCCACGGATGTTTTTAGGTAAACCACCGATGAAATTTTCCAACAACTTCTCATTATCCGGAACCATAGACGGACATAGAGCAGCCAACTCTTGATACCTCCTGATATATGTCTCAATATCATTTCCCACCGTCACTAGTTCATAAAACTTGATTTCCAACTTCTTCACTTCCGTACGTGGACAAAATTTCTTAGTCAGTAACTTCTTGAATTCATCCCATGACATAGCTTCATCAAGAAGAGTACTAGTAGCAAACTTTACCTTGGATCCCTCCGGACAGTTGCATAGATGAAATACAGATTCAGTATGTTCGAACCAACGGATCATAGCAGTGGCTCCCTCAGTGCCTTTGAATTTTATAGGATCACCACTTTTGAAGTCTTTGTACGTATACTTACGTCCATTAGTTCCATTACTAGCCTGTCCAGATGTCTCCACTTGAGAAGCGGCCTCAGCAGCTCTTGCAGCTACAGCAGCTCTTTCAACCACTAGTGCCTCAGCTATGCTATCCTTAACAAGTTATCGGATAGCAGCTTGTGTCATGGCCGGTGTAGTTGGTGCAGCCTTATCCTTCCTTGGTGCCATATTTCTGATAAATTACAACGGAATCCAACAATGAGAAATCATACTATAAATGATCATCGTTCCCAATATATACAACCACAACATGTATATACACTCACAACACATGAAAATTTCGGTCTACACGGACCGATATCATAGATAGCACAACCATTCCTACATAGTAGAGTCACACTTGATACATTTGTTTGTACAACAACCAAAAGACAACAAGTTCTTTAAACTATGTCCCACACCTCGGGAAACTAGGATAATAGTAAAAGCTAGTAAAGATATAAGTCTAGTCTAGAGGCTTCCTGGTGTCCCTCTGAATGAAATTAGGGTTGTGGCATTATAGGGTTGAGGTGAGTCCTGGAGTGAGGTCTAAAGTTATGCATCAATCATGTCCGAGATAGTGTAGATTCCAAACCATTCTTGAGGAATCTGCGGATGTCCCTGTTGAGTCCGTGATCTTGATATTATCCACAAGGTGTTATCTAATTCATGGCAAGTGGGAATGGAAAAGGGAAATGACAATGGTGGTACTGAAAAGGCAAGGTTAGTCTCCCGAATCTCGAAGGTCTCAGTAGTGGGTGATGCTGGAGTAGTGAACCTCACACGCTTCTTGAGCGGCAAGTGTAGAGTAGATGTAAGAGTAGTGGTAGGTATAGCTGATGGTGATGGTGGTGTATGAATAGTAGGTACTCTAGGAGTGAGGGTAACAAGGTGTAACCTCTTCCTAGCAGTCTGGCACGTCTTGCGACGGCGGACTAGGAGAGTCTGTCCTGAGTGAACAGAAGTAGTATGATGTGATGAATCTGATGGTGCAAGTAAAATTGATGGTGGTGCAATAACAGTGGAGGAAGACATGGCATCCTAGATGTCAGTGTCCGAAGAGAGTATGATAAGATGTGAATCTGAAGACATGCCTCTGATGACAATCAATATGAAATAAAATGAATAACCCGTGCAATGAAGTCACATAAATAATGAATATGCACTTATGATGAAATGATGAGATGCAATCGTGATGTAGTTATAGTCTAGGGTATAAGGACAACCTAGTTCGCTATAACTTTTGCTCTGGTACCAATCTGTCACACCCTGAATTTACATGTTTGGCAGCGGAATGGAATACCTGGGTGTAACGTTCATGGCATCTCATACAAGGTTATATTGAACAACCTAAAGTGTCGTTTGAAAAATACATCGCTTGATCATTTAAAACAATCAGAGTTTACAAAAACATAGATCCCAAAAGGTGTTGCAAGTTTTTCAAAAACAACTTCATACAAGATCAAACGATACATAAGTGCATGAAATATAATGTGAGACGCGTCGACTTCGCGACTCCATGAAGGTCCAAATGCATGCCAACATGAGCTACTTTAATTTCCTGAAAACACATTGTTAAAAACGGTCAACAATAATGTTGGTGAGAAATCATAGGTTTATGTAAATGAAGTGCTTTTACGGTAACCACAAGTATAAAAATGATGATGATGAAATTTCGCCTGATGAATAAAATCGTACATTAGCCCTTAAGCTCATGACCTCGAAGCTGACTGATGAAAATGCCCCTCCAGAGTGTTTTGCCAGACACTCTAATGATGTTAGAAATGAAATGCATCCGTTATGACGGTTGGTATAACCAACACGGATGGAGGCGTCACCCTCGATAGATCTATTCACTCACTCTCGCTTAAGCATAATTAACGGTTCATGATAATAAATAGGGGACCTTAACATGGCAATACGGTAACTTAAGCAATGTACTTGAATATAATACTTTGGCCCGTACAAAAATGATGATGCAATGTATTCTCCCCCGTGGGATTTGAAATTTAAAATATTGAATTGAAAACGGGGCTATGAAAACTCACCTGTAGTGATGGAACAATGAATATGTAATGGACGTGGCAACAAGGCGCGAACATTAGCCGCAACCTAATATGAATGAATATGATCTAATTTAGATTATATAATGATGTCATGAATGCAAGTGCATATGTTATCTATACCACTCGTATTATTTTAAAAAGATGTATAATCGTCGAAAATTATATTTTATGTTGTCGTGTTAAGTCATATTGTATTTTACATGTATATATGGTGTAACGATGTTCTATGATAGTTGTTTGGCGAAAACTTGTGAAAATATAACTTTTCGTCGTAAATATAATACTTGTTAATTTTCTGAAAACGGCCTATGTAGCCTCGGAAAACTAGTTGTACATCAGTGAGTATTGTGAGTTAGGAAACAAACTCAGTATTTTTAGAAAGTTTGATACGGTGTCTAAATATGTTCAGTAGTGAAATTTTACCCATTGTGTCCAGATTTTAAGATAAATGGTCGATAAATATGGTATTTAGGCCAAAACTGCCATTTTTGGGCAGTTTTCATGTAAGTTTGAATGGTCGTAGCTTACTTGTTATAAGTCCAAATGATAAACGGCCAACAGTTTTGAAAGCTATGACAGGTGAACTGATATGTGCTTATTCACATATCTTTTATTCACCATTATTAGACTATTATAGACCAAAAACTAACATTCAAAGCCAAAGATATCGTGTTTTTGTGTTTATGACTGTGCAGGTAAGGATATTGCAAAAACATCATGAAAAGCAACCTAAAAGCCCAATACGAGTACGAGATTTGGAAAAGAGTCAAGAAGCCGAGTCAAAGATGAAATTTACTCAAGTAAAGCCCGTGACGATGTTTTCATTACTTAAAGGCTCGTGAATATGAAAGAGATACTTAATCGAAGATTAAAGATGATTATCATGTATAAGCTTCCCA
>LBNU01015902.1:54457-72624 GCA_014162995.1 Artemisia annua
TTTTTTTTTTTTTTTTTTTAACTTTACTTGTATTATAAATGTAAATATGAAAAGAAAATGTCGTTTGAAACGAAATAATAGATGTAGAAACAAAATCAAATAAAAGAAAGATAAGATTTGAAAAGTATTGTACTTTGACTAATGACTTTTGTTTTTTGTTTTTTTTTCTTTTTTTTTCTTCTTTTAAAACAATAAAAATAGAACAAGGGAAGAGAGAAATTGCAACCGAAGGCTGCATGTAATCGTGATGCTTTGGACCTTTGGTAATATTGATAAGTGAACCAAATATAAAACAGATGCAACCATAGATGGGGATTATTTTTTTTATGAGAAAAAACAAATAAATGGCCATGACTACTTTTTGCCAGGAAAAGTGAAAAGAAGAGAGCTATTAGATTAAAGTATTTGACGGGAAGATATAGAAGCAGCGGCTATTGCGGCCGACTAGGTTTCGGGATCAGACCTGCTCCGATACCATGTTAAATAATGTAAACCTATACAAAACCTAAGAAACCTTATTGGGTCTTAGCCCATCTACACATGGACCAAGCCCTCTAACACTAAACATAGTATAGCCCTAAATATATCATCTAATACTCCCCGCAATCAGAGCAACGAAATAGCGAAAGTTCGAGACTGCAGTAAAAAAATAAAAAATAAAAATATAAAAAGGTTATTGAAACAATTTGGAGTCTTCAATTCTTCATAGTGACAGTTGTTGATAGCTAATCCAAAGATCTCTGAGCTCAGAGCTTCGCCGCTTTTAATTTCTTCTTCTTCTTCTTATTTTGTTTAACTTTGTTTATAATATAAATATAAATATGAAAAGAAATTTACGTTTGAAACGAAATAATAGAAGTAGAAACAAAATCAAAGACAAGATGTGAAAAGTATTTTACTTTGACCAATGACCATTTTTTTTTCCTCCTTTGAATACAATAAAAATAGAACAAGAAAGGAAAAGAGAAATTGCAACCGAAGGCTGCATGTTATCGTGATGCTTTGGTAATATTGATAGGTGAACCAAATATAAAACACAATTAACCATAGACGGGGATTTTTTTTTTACGAGAAAAAAAAATAAATAAATGGCCGTGACTACATTTGGCCAGGAAAGGTGAAAAGAAGAGACCTATTAGAAAGAGGATTTTGACAGGGTGATATAGAAGCAACGGCTCATTGCGGCCGACTAGATCTCGGGATCAGATCAGCTCCGATACTATGTTAAATAATGTAAACCCCGCAATTGCAATGTATTATTCCACAATTATTTATATAGTACAAAACATAAGAAACCCTAATGGGTCTTGCCCATCTAAACATGTACCAAGCCCTCTAACACTAAAAATAGTATAGCCCTAAATATATCATCTAATACTCTCTTGTAGTCCGAGCGACGAAATCACGAAAACTCGATACTTAGAGTAAAAAAATATCTAATTGAAATAATTTGGAGTCTNTAAAGTGAAAAAATATCTAATTGAAATAATTTGGAGCCTTCATGGTAACAGTTGTCGATAGCGAATCCAAAGATCTGTGATAGCTTTTTCGGTTTTTTTCTTCTTCTTCTTTTTCTGATTTTTTTTCTTTGACTTTGCTTATAATGTAAATGTAAATGTGAAAAGAAAATTACGTTTGAAACGAAATAATAGAAGTAGAAACAAAATCAAATACAAGAAAGACAAGATTTGAAAACTATTGTACTTTGACCAATGACTTTTGTTTTTTTGTTTCTTTTTAATTCTTTTAAAACAATAAAATAAAACAAGAAAGGAAAAGAGAAATTGCAACCGAAGGTTGCATGTTGTCGTGATGCTTTGGTAATATTGATAGGTGAACGGTGAACCAAATATTAAACACAACCAACCAAATATAAAAGCATGTTTTACATAATCATTAGGGTCTACACGAGCAGGGTATTGTTGAGCTTGATTCGAATATTAAAACTCGAGCATTGCGAGTTTTGTATTTCAAGCTCGAGCTCAATTTGTCGTTTAAAATTGAGTTCGACTATTTCCGAGTTTCAAGCTCGAAGTCGACGTATCAAGCTCACTTGACTCTAATTTTATTAAATTTAAGTAATGAAAAATATCTAACATGGTAAAATTGCAATTTAATCAATGCTTGATAAGGCTCCCTAGCCTAATGGACCCAGTATTTTGGAGCTCGAATAAGACTCGAAAGTATACTCGAGTAGCTCGAGCTCAACTTGTTTAAGTCAAGTAGTTTAAGAGTCGATCTCGAATAGCTTATGAGTTGCCCCTTCTTGTTAACACCCTAATCCGTACGAGTTCAAGAATTAGGATAATTTGTTACATTATGAATGCTATGTCTGTTTTCCAGTGTGCAATTTGTAACTTACAATACGAGGAGATAATACAAAGATAATTTATCCTCTATCAAAAGAAAGCAATACATGTATGGACATAAAAGAGCTAGATGATCCATTTTCCATGTATGATTAATTGCTAGCTATAGTCTTCACGGTTTGCTTTAAATTATTTGAGGCCTAACCAATCCACTTATTTATATAGGTTCATGTGCAAACCACCTCTTAACCATATCAAAGCATCGTTTGGGCTTGTACTGAGGAACTGTGTGACCTCCTCCCTGCAAACGTAGTTAATTACATAGAACACATAAACTATGTATATGTACGTAACAGATCTTATGTTTTTGTGTCAGAATAACTAGCTTTACCTTTACAGTGGCAAATACTAGAGAATAGTTATCATGCGCATATGTGGTTTTGTATCCTGCTACTTGACCATCCGAATACCACGCATCCCAGTTACTCTCTGTGATTGTCAAATTAAGGGATTTTATCCAATTATGTGTACCTACATGTGGAATCACCATGTCGTGATCACCACTGTGTCATAATAAGTAACATATTACTAGTTAAAGTAAACATGGTACATTCTGAGAAGCAGACATAAAATTGGGTAAAGAACTTGCATTACCTAAATATCAAGGCTCGGCAGTTACGCTTACTTAACTCTTCGTGATGCACAACACTACTTTGGACATTGAAGTCATATAATGGCAATGAAGTGTATCCATAGTCGTACTTCATGTCCATATTACATAGAGTTTCTTCTGTTACCCTTCCCTAATTCATAGGATTGATCATGAATATAACCATAAAATTATTTGTATTGCTTATAATACGGAAATGATTGAAAATGGAAGTTTTCTCCCTGTTGTAACTATATATCTTATTAACATACCTTGCGTACATTAAGTGCTTTCATAACATTTTTATTATTGGCCCAAAGCATTGCATAAAAATAGTCGACCTACAGAGGGAAGATTGTGTTTAATTAGATTAAATACTTAAAAAGGGAAGGGATGATAATGAGGGACAGAGCAGGAGAGACTATTACATTACAAATGGTGTCCTTGACCGAAGGTTGTGCATGAATAATCATTATTGGATTTTCCCGAACTGATCTTTGTTTTCTCATTCTTATCAGATTTACAGTTGGAAGCAATTTGGTTGTTGAATTAGCACAAAAAATAGGATCTAGAATTTGTGAAATGTTAATGCCACTTACACGCTGACAATAAACACATGGCAAACCAATAGCCAGTTAGGCAATAACATAGGATCTTAAATTTGTGACATGAAGTTATGAATTGAATCAGGCTTACTTTGTTTACTTCATTGATACGTGATATGCATAGAATATTCTTATCATCAGCTTCTGCATACTCTCCATTGCAATCTTCTTTTGTTGACTATATTAATTTCAAGAGTGGATTAAATTTTAATATTCATTCAATTAATAAGAAAAGTCGTGTGCGTAGACACGTTGTATATGTAATTGAAATTCTATGATACCTCAAATAAGTCTTTAGATATAAGTGCCATTTGATAAGCAAATTCAAACCGAGAGTTGATATCGCCACTTTTGTTGGTCAATGGGTTCCCCGCCATGTATCCCTAAAATAAATTCAACTTCATGTACAAAGCACTTGTTCAAAAAAAAAAAATTATGTATGTTATGCATAGTGAACTTGCCTTAATGTTTATTGTAGGCTCTAAACCTTGCTCGTTACCTGTAAAATGAGTAAATGAAGAAAAGAGTGGACTATTTGAGTCTTCTCTCAATAATTGCATTAAGGGAATATAAGAGAATGGTGAGGTAGCAAGATTGAAATCATGCATGAACTTTAAAAAATATCAATATCGTACACGTACTTTCAAAACCCGTTAAGTTATCATCACGAACTTGTCATGTTGAATTTTGTTTAGTGTATATTTAGGTACATTCTTTAATTCGCTTCCCCATCTACTTATGCTACCGGAAGTACATCCTATTTTCTTTTTTTATTTTGTATCAGAAGTGTGTTTTTAATAATGTAGTAGAACTTGGTTTTACTACAAAGTAATAATTATTGAACAAGTGAATAACATGAGAAAATTATTTTGTTATTAAACTTATTTAAACGAATGATAAACAAGTGGATAAATCATTAAGCAAGAATATCAACTATTTTCTTCTTTAATTTCTTGATCGCATCGATTTATGACTATTTGGATTCATATTTGTGTATATAAAGTATTTGTAACCATATATACATACAAAAAATATAAGTAAGATATAATAAACATTTAGAGTAATCTCCACATCACCAATAAAAATCATTAACAATATCTTGTAATTAATTTAACCGGTAACTAGTCATGCCACGTCAATTAAGATATGATCGAGATGAATTTTGAAAGTATGTGTACGATTTTAGTATTTTTTAAAGGGAAAATGATAAAAAAATACATCGAACTTGACACCTTTTACCATTGTGTGTAGCCAACTATTTTTTTTTTCATTGTAACACAAAACTTGACATTTTTTGTCATTGTATGTACTAAGCGTCGCATCGTTAGTCCTTTACACTAACGGTCGTTAGTAAATAACTTAAAATTCCGTTTTCTTCCGATTTTACACGTTTTCATCTGTTTTCTTAAGTTTTTGTCCGATTTTACACGTTTTCTTCCGTTTTTTTTCGTTTTCGTCCGTTTTTTTTATGTTTACGCCCGTTTTTTTACGTTTTCACCCAGTTTTTTTTACGTTTTCTTCCGTTTTTTTACGTTTTCGCACATTTTTTTATGTTTTCTTCCGTTCTTTTTACGTTTTCGTCCGTTTTTTACGTTCACGCCCGTTTTTTGTACATTTTCACCCGGTTTTTTACGTTTTCTTCCGTTTTTTACGTTTTCAACCGGTTTTTTTACGGTTTCTTTCGTTTTTTAACCTTTCCGTCTATTTTTTTACGTTTACGCCCGTTTTTTTACGTTGTCACCCGGTTTTTTTACGTTTTTTCACGTTTTCACCCGGGCTTTATGTTTTTTTTTTTACGTTATTGTCCTTTTTTTTACGTTTTCACGTGTTTTTTTACGTTTTCGTCCATTTTTTTATGTTTTCGTCAGTTTTTTTTTTACATTTAGGCCCATATTTTTACGTTTTCGCCAGGTTTTTACGTTTTCTTTCGTTTTTTTTTACGATTTCGCGTAAACGTAAAAAAACGGACGAAAACGAAAAAAAATCGAAAACGTAAAAAAACACGCGAAAACGTAAAAAATGGGTGAAAACGTAAAAAACGGTGTAAACGTAAAAAACAGACAAAAACGTAAAAAACCTGAAGAAAAAAAAAAACCATGTGAAAAAGTTTAATAAAGGGTGTATACGTAAAAAAACGGACGAAAACGAAAAAAAATTAACGAAAACGTAAAAAAAACGCAAAATCGTAAAAAAATGGAAGAAAACATAAAAACCGGGCGAAAACGTAAAAAACTGTGCGTAAATGTAAAAAAATGGACGAAAATGTAAAATCGTAAAAAGGACGAAAACGTTAAAAAAAGAAGAAAACGTAAAAAAACCGGTTGAAAACGTAAAAAAACTAAAAAAAACGGGTAAAAATGTAAAAAAAAAAAACGGGCGTAAACGTATAAAAACGGACGAAAACGTGTTAAAACGGAAGAAAACGTAAAAAACCGTGTGAGAACGTAAAAAAACGGGCGTACACGTAAAAAACCGGGTGAAAACGTAAAAAAACGGGCGTAAACGTAAAAAAACGGACGAAAACGTGTTAAAACGTAAGAAAACGGAATTCTAAGTTATTTACTAACGGCCGTTAGTGTTAAGGACTAACGATGCGACGTTTTTGCTGACGTGGATACATACAATGACACAAATTCAAAAGTTTTGTGTTACAATGAAAAAAAAAATAGTTGGCTACACACAATGGTAAAAGGTGTCAAGTTCGATGTATTTTTTTATCATTTTCCCTTTTTTAAAATTCAAGTATGATATATGTACACTTTGAAAAGTATATTGCTATTATATATACTTAACCCATAGAAAATATTAGACCTTTATATATCCCCTCAGCAATCATTGGAATAACAATCCCCGAATAAGAAATTCCAGTAACATACATAGGATTTTTCAGAAACTTCGGATGATCCCTAACAAACTGCATACCAAGTAATCTTCAGTAAGAATCCATTCATAAATAAGTATAACTTTATATAAACTTCTAATAACCTTCCTAATAAATTCGGTAGTTTGTGATGCCGATAATGTATCACTGGACCGAGCAGCTTCTGAAGTTGTTGTATACGAGTATCCAGTTAACGTCGGGCCATCCAAGTATATAATACTAGCAAGCTTTGAACACAAATAATATATTATATTGGAAGATGATTAGCACAGATTGTCAACTTTACAATAGAGTTTATCAAAAAAAAAATTACACAAACCTTTGTCCAAGAATTCGGGTCCACTTGTAATGCTGGGACATCATCTATAAAATTTCCATTCAGAACTTTAAGTGGACCTGTAAAAAATGTAAATGTGAGGATTTAGAAGAACACTGTTCTCGAAAAAAAATTAGGAAGAAAATGAAAGTAAAGTAAAGAAAGAGTAAGTAAAGAAAGAGATGAGAAGTAAAGTTATCTTTCACCCCAAAAGTGGGGTGAAAGTTTTGAAAGCAAAATTTTCTCACTTTCATTCATTTANTTACATACCGATTTCAAAAAAGAAGGCATGGAGATTGCTACAACCAGGTCCTCCAGCAAGCCAAATGATGAGAGGATCGACCTCCGGGTTCCCTTCAGACTCCACAAAGAAGTAAAATAGTTGCACCGCTTCATCTTCTCCAACTCCAATATACCTGGTATTCGCGATTCACATACCTAAGCATAACTTTAAAAAAATAATATGCCTTTGGCCAACTGGACAAAAGTTGCCATTATCATCCCACCAAACAGAAATTGGTTCAAGCCCTATATCAAGGACATATATGTGCGTGCAAATATTTTCGGTGAATAAAAAAAGTAGGACAACTTACCTATATGTGTGTGCACGAGAGACAGAGAAATAGAAGCATACCCGGATTCTAGCTTGAAAGGGAGAGGACCTGGATAGCCAGGTAACATTGTGACAATCGTTTGGGAAGGAATGAGAGATGACAAAGCAGCCCATAGGAGGATCAAGAGAAGCCACTTATACATTTGATTTTAAGTTATCTGCTTATGATTTTTTATGACTAAATATATAAGTTAACCATTTTGGTTGGTTCACAGCCAATAACGACGTACGTACTAATTAATCACTCGTATTCATGTCCATGTCAATCAAGGTGCATGTGCATCACGTGTGTATAACAAACATGTAATGCCCTATTGTCTTGTACTCCGTATATAAGTAAATATGATACAATTGTGATTACTTGATACTTATACATACAACATACACGTAGAAATAAAACACATTTTGCAGTGGCGGCGCCATCATGATTTGTTCTGAAAAAGATAAAGAAAACATAAATAGCTAGCAGACTTTTCTGTGCATATGTATGAGCATTTTTAAGACATATTTGTAACCTTTAGATCCTCAAATCTAGAGTCGAGATTGAAATCTGTAATGTATATAAGAGAAAAGTTCTTATGAAAGTTTTCTATCGTTCTTATGTAAAAGTTTAAACTGTGAGATAGGTTTTGTATGTAATCTGTAAAGTCACCCGCCCTTAGCTTATGAATGACATTTACTTTCCATTAAGCATTGGCATTTGGAAAGCCTGCTATTCGATACTTGGTGCATTAGCGAATGAACAGAGTTTTTTTTATTAAGCTTATAGGGCTAGTGATGAAGAGAATCACGTCGATATTTGAGTATTTCTCTCTTCATCGTCACTTGCTACTCCAACAATATAAAGAAAGGGCTTGCTAACATGTGCCCACTGGGCACATGTTAATGTTTAATTAATAAACATAAACATTCTAATTTAATCAAAAATGCATTTGATACGCATTAATAAATCTATTAAACAACTATATTTCAACATTATTTACACGTTAATGAACCAAAACTTTTCTTTCATTTAGACATTAATATGCGTTTAGTAGTAACANCACAAACATATTTAGTCTGATATGGATTTTAATCTCTATGTAGGTCATCGAGCCAAAGAGTTGATCCCTTTTACAAGTGACAATCGATCCATTTTAATATTTATAATGGCAATATATGTTATGCACTAAGTATTTTAATATTATTTTGTGTTATTTAAGCTACATAAATGGTCACATATGTTATAAAAAACTTAATGCTTTTAGTGCGCCTCGCATTCATGAATCCCGCGCCTTGGAATGCGCCTCGACTCGAGGCTCTTTGGCCCCCTTTGCGCCTTAGTGCGCCTTGAGCCTATCAGAACACTGCCAGTGATATGTTTGGCTGTTGATGATATATTGTTAGTATCACCAGTGATACATCTACTTATTTAGTTTAGTTGTTGATTATATATGCCTAGTATCACCAGTGATACATCTGCTTATTTACTTTGGTTGTTGATTATATAAGCCTAGTATCACCAGTGATATATCTGCTTATTTACTTTGGTTGAGGATGATATATGTGTAGTATCACCAGTGATATGTTTTGATAATCTTTTTGTGTAGTATCACCAGTGATATGTTGATAATTTTTTGGATTAACCTTTTAATTTTACGAAATTGTTTCATATTTATGTGTAGTATCACCATTGATATTTTTATATTTTTCATAATTATTTGTTAAACAGTTTATCAAACATATCAACAGTGGTGTGTTTTGCTTATTTAGTTTATATCTTGATGATTTTTATGTAGTATCACGAGTGATATTTCTTTTTATTTAGTTTAGTTGTTGATGATATATTTGTAGTATCACCAGTGATATGTCTGCTTTATTTAGTTTAGTTGTTGATTATATATGTACAGTATCACCATTGATATGTTTTTATAAGGTGTTTATGTTATGCTTTTGAACTGTGTGTTTTGTCATCTTCTTTTACAGCTTCTAGTGTTCTGAAAATTCCTAAATCTTTTGTTCATCATGATTTTATCAATACTCCTGGTGGATCGGTTTTTTGGGTTCCTAGAGTTTCTGCTAGTGTTTTACCAAAGTTGTTTAGTGTTTACAATTCTGTTGAGGAATGCATTAATATGTATGCGAAATATGCTTCAGAGGCTGGATTTGGTATTAGAAAGTCTAGTCAGAAAAGGTTAAGGGATGGTGTTGTTAAAGAGAAGTATTTAGTCTGCAATAGGGAAGGTTGCCCAAAGAGAATTCATTTGAATACTTTAGCTCCTAAGAAAGGTGATAAAAATGTTAGGACTTCGAACTTTAGGATAACTGGTTGTAAAGCGCGTGCAGTTTTTCATATGATTCCTAGAACAACTCAGTATAAGCTTACTACCTTGGATGTTGAACATAATCATGAACTAGATCGTATTGAGTACAAACATTTGTCTAAGAGTGAGAGGAAGCTACCATACCATGAGCAGTTGTTCATAATGAAAGCAGCTAATTATAATCTTGGTGCGACTAGAGCTCACAATTTGTATTCCGGGTTGAAAGTTGCAAAACTCAGATGAAGTAAAGTTGCAAAACGCAGACTGAGTTTTGCAACTTTACTCGTAGTATAAATTGTTTCATTGGGGATAGCGATGCTCAAATGCTTATTAACCGTATGGAAGATCGTATGAAGTATACGTCAAACTTCTCTTTTGATTATTTTGTTGAAAATGCTGAGCTTCGTGGGTTGTTTTGGGCTGATGAGGTTGCTAAGTGTAACTACAGAGAGTTTGGTGATATTGTTTCATTTGATGCCACTTACAAGACCAATAAGTATGTTTTTTTAACCTATTAAATATTTCCATTGCATTTTATACAATTTTTTTTTATATATTATCACCTGAGATACTTTTATTTTGCAGATATCGGATGGTTTTTGTGCCCTTCACTGCTATCGACAATCACCGGAAGTGTGTTACTGTTGGCTCTGGTCTTCTTAAGAATGAGACTACTGAATCATACATATGGTTATTGCAAGCGTTCAAGAAAGCGTTTGTTCGTTCTCCTAAAATAATTGTCACTGATCAAGATGGTGCTATGCGAAATGCGGTTGCTGAGGTGCTTCCTGATTCCAAGCACAGGCTTTGCATGTGGCATATCATGCAAAAGCTTCCTTCTAAGGTATCTCCTGTGATATTTGCATTTTTAGTTATTCTTATAAATTTTAGATATTGTTTATCTCCTGTGATATTGCATTTGTTTTATAAAATCATGTGTTTTATCACTAGTGATACTTTATTTGTTTTTCACATTTCTGTATTTGGTTGTTTTTTTGTATCACTTGTGATACTTTATATTTTTTGTTTTTCAGATTGTTACTAGAATCTATGATGAAACTGATTTCAAGACTAAATTTGGCAAGATTGTTTGGAATATGTATATTGGTCCTGAAGAGTTTGAGTTAAGATGGAATGAATTGATGATAGAGTTTAATCTTCAAAATCACAAGTGGTTGAGCAAGATGTATAGGATTAGATCTTCATGGATTCCTGCATTCTTTGTTGATTCTCCACTTTGTGGATTGATGAGGACTACATCTAG
This sequence comes from Artemisia annua, assembly GCA_014162995.1. NCBI lineage: Eukaryota > Viridiplantae > Streptophyta > Magnoliopsida > Asterales > Asteraceae > Artemisia > Artemisia annua. The sequence goes on from LBNU01015902.1 coordinate 65,398, forward strand.
GTCGGAGAGTGAGAATTCCTTCTTTTCGCATTTCACGAGTCCTACTTCCACACTTGTTAAGTTTATGGTTTTATATGAGTCTGCAATGGAGAAACAGAGATATATACAAGAAAGATTAGATCATAACTCAATTGACTCATTCCCTGTTTTGTTGAAGCCATTAGCAATTGAAGTACATGCAGCAAGGGTTTACACTCGCAAGCTGTTTGTTCTTGTGCAAAAGGAGATAATTGCTGGCTCATGGTTATGTTCTATCATGTCGAAAACTTGTGATGTGTTATGTGATGTGTCTGTTATTTCTGAGGAAAAATTGGTTCCTGGTACTATTCCAGAAGTGGTTGATGAAGATAGCACTTCAGAGAATGTTGAAGAAGAGCTTATCTTGTATCAGAAAGACATCAGACGGTACAAGGTACATTTTTTTTTTTTTCTTTTTACATGTATTTTTGGTTAGGTATCACAGGTGATATGAGGTATCACTGGTGATATGGGGTATCACCTGTGATATTATTTATTTAATTTTTTTTTTTTTTTATTTGTAGGTTTTTGTTTTATGTTTTTTAATATCCCCTGTGATAGTATGTGTTTTTAATGTTTGTTTTTTGTTTTTTTTATGAAGGTTGTCTATAACAAACTAGATGGTTCGGTTGTTTGATGTTGCCAGCTTTTTGTTCGCTGCGAGATTTTATGTCGTCACATTTTTTGTGTATTCAAGAATTGTAATGTGCTTAAGGTCCCAGATCAGTATATACTTAAGCGTTGGACAAGGGATTTGATTCCACCTGATTTGAGGAGGCAAAAGGCCCGTTATGGTCAAGAGAATGAAGAACAACTGCTGTATCACAAGTGATACTCTACCAAAAACTGAAGAAAATCACTACATTCATCACATTATTTTAACAACAATCTATCAATGAAGTTACAAAATCAACAAAAACTGTAAGATCTAACTAAATTCAAATAACTTCATATTCATCACATGCATCACAGTATCACATAAAAAATCAACAGAAAATACACAAAAATCTTCATAATTAGCAATAATATTGATAAATAAGTACAAAATCATTAGAGATACTAATAAAACAAGTAAATAATTAGTTGGAAGCATCGTACCTTCATTTTGAGTTTCAGTAGGTTCATTTTGGACTGGTTTTTTTCCTGTATCTTCTTTTTAGTTGATGATTCTTCATTTTTGTGTTTAATTGATGTTTTTAACGGTTGAAATCGGTTGATTTTGAATTTTCGTGTCAGTTATTAATGGCGGTTAGAGAGAGAATTTGATATTTTGTGATTTCGTGTGTGTGGAAGGTGACGGGTCAAGGGGTGGGGTTGTTGGGGTAAGTTTGGAGAATTGGCAAAAGTGGTCCCTTCGTGTTTTTTTATTATTAAAAACTGTTTTTTTGATCCGACGGTCAGGATCTGTCCATTAGTATGTGAGAGTTTTTGGGTTTGCAAAATAAAACGCCTAATTCATTCCATAAGAATGTTACATGCTTGATTTGCAAGCCTAACAACTAGTTTCCTAATCTAAATACAAACATAAACTCGATTTAAGCACCTTACTACCGTCTAAGTCACATTTAAACACTCCTATTTATTGCTACTGCATATAACAATGTTGTTTATCGAAACTTTATATTTTAATAATACGGCGGAGGCTCATTTCAAACCTTCAAAAAGTTTGAAACTATTTAAAATATAGACGAGTACCCGTGCATAGCAACGGGATTTTATAGCAACACATAGTTTATTGATAAAAAAAAGTTTATAGGTTATAAACGAAAAACAATAAAAGTTTGAAGATTTGGAAATTTAACATAATGTTTTGAAACCTGGTTCAACCCGGGTGGTTCAACCGGTTGAACCGTTCCAAGCAAAAAATGGATCGATTTAAACCGGGTCAACTTGCTAGGTTGGGTCGAAAACGGTTCAAATTAAACTGGTTCAACCCGTCCGGGTTTGAAGTGTCCCGGGTCAACCCGGTTTTTGTTTTAATTGATTGTATTTAATTTGATAAATATGTTTTTAATTGGCTGTACAATGTGAATAAATTATTGTACTTTTAAGTAATGGATAATGTTTTGAAACCCGGTTCGACCCGGCTGGTTCAACCGGTTGAACCGTTCCGGTCGAAAAATGGGTCGATTTAAACCGGGTCAACTTGCTAGGTTGGATCGGAAATGGGTCAAATTAAACCGGGTTAATCCGCCGGGTTTGAAGCATTCCCGGGTCAACCCGGTTTGTGTTTTAATTGGTTGTGCAATGTGAATAAATCATTGTACTTTTAAGTAATGGATAATGTTTTGAAACCCGGTTCGACCCGGGTGGTTCAACCGGTTGAACCGTTTCGGTCGAAAAATGGGACGATTTAAACCGGGTCAACTTGCTAGGTTGGGTCGGAAATGGGTCAAATTAAACCGGGTCAACCCGCGCGGGTTTGAAGCGTCCCGGGTCAACCCGGTTTGTATTTTAATTGGTTGTACAATGTGAATAAATCATTGTACTTTTAAGTAATGGGGTGTTTTAATAAGAGTATTAATTACATTTCACTTTTCTCTCTCAATTGACTATTGTTGAAAACTCAACATTTCACTTTTACCATTTTTCCATTATAGATATGTAGTATAGATATGCGAATTAAAGTTTGTAAAAAAATAAAAAATTCACATGTCATTTTACAACTTATTTAAATCACATATGAGTAGGTTCATTCTAGATCACAAATATCTAATGCGTCACTCTTGGTAAATTAACTTCAAAGTATTTGTTTATCTAGAAAAATATTTTGACTAGCAACTTTATACTTTATGGCGCAATTTATTTCAAAGTCTTTGATAATGAAATAAACAAACTTCAAAATTTTAGAGTACTGAATGACCACCTTTTGCTCCCTCATGCTAAATTTTAATTCTNAAACGATTTTTTTATACGGGATAAACTCCACCGCCTTCCATAACGTTCCAGCGTCTTCCAAATCACACAACACCATCACTTTGAACGAGTCCATCTTTGGTTTATCGTAGCTTTGTCACGACGAGTATATTGGCAGGGTAGCTACATGGGGTTTGTGGTTGCAGCCAGGGTAGCCGTTTGGCACCCTAAATCTGGAAACCCACTTCCAATAATAGGTAAATTAACAATTTTGATTTATGGGTTTATGATATTTAGCAGGTTGATTTGTGATGAAATTTATAGTGTTTATTTCTTATGTTTCTGTTTTGTTATAATTTTGTTGTTAAAAATTGTTGTAGAAAAATGGATATTAGGTTAGATATAAGCATAAATGTTGATTTGGACCTCCTATAGGTTTATGTTTCTTAACCGAAAGTAAAAAAGTTTCTTTGTGGAAAACCTAATTTCGGGGTATTGATTTGTTTTCAGGTTTCGATTTTGTCTGGGGCCAATTTTATGGCCATTTTTTTAGTGTGCACCAGAATCGAAAATCATTGTAGTGGCGTTTATGTTAATGCAGCCATGGCGGTTGTTCTTGCTATTCGATCATGTGCAGAAAAAAGAAGTTATATATTATTGATATAAACTTTAACAACCCATTTGATGCGACGTCGTATCATGTACGGGTTTCATTCTCTGTTGTCGGCTTTTTAGGTAGCCCGCCCTATATTGGTTATGATATGAAAAATTATTCACTGTTGTTATAATAAATGTAGTTTTTTTTTTTATTGGGAAGATGTATTATTGGTGGATAAGCCTACACAATCTATTATAGATTTATTGAGCATGCTTGCGATTCTTCATTTTTTTCCCCTCTTACGTGGTGTTAATTTCGTTGATTTTTTGTTTTTTTGTTTTTTCAGTGTAAATTACAGTATCCGATTAAATGGTGAGCGGCTCTTTTATATTGTTGGCAACACACAAAAAGTAGTTGCTTCTAAGGCAATCGTGGTAGGATACCACGATTGGCACAAGGACTTAAAGAGCTAGAGCTGCAGCANGGCAGTTGTGGAAAAAGGGCGCCAAAAGGAGATTCAAAGGTGGGGATTAATTTGACTCATCCAAGGGCTGTGAATTGAAGTGGGAAAGAGAATTAGGGTTTCACAAACCCTAGAGGTTCAATATAAAAGGAAAAAGATGGAGAGAGAAGGAGGCAGTTTTTTTAGTTAAAGTTTCTAATGTCGTTTTTATTTAGTATCTAAAATCCAGTGTAATTTTCAGTTATAAGCATTGTATTAGTTGTTTTTGTTGTAATTGAACTCAAGTTAATCAATCAAAGTCAGTCTATGTTTTGAATTTTAGTTTGTGTTCAAATTCAGTTCCAAGTCTCAATTTAACTTCATAGTTGGATTAATGTGTTAAGCTTGAGTAAATTAAGGTTTTATAAGTCTTTTATAAGCTGTTTTAGCATTTGTATTCACTTTCCTTTCAAAAAAAAATAAAAATAAAAATAAAAATCAGAAAAATAGTAGAAAAATAAAATTTGCAGGGTGGAGATGATGATGCAAGAAGAATGGTGATTCTGGATGGAAATGGGTTAGTGAACCTGTGGGGGTTCTATAGGAAGTAAATTTAGTACCTAGTTCTTGGTTGTGGATCACACAGGGTCAAGTTGTAAGCGTTTTTCCTATTTTTCTTGATAATCTGCCTAGTTAGTGTATCATTGTTGTTTGTTGTTAATTTATGTTACTGTATGCTTCTTTAGTGTTATTAGGAGTTAAGATTGCTTTTTCAGTCATTAAAAATTGTTATTTGCTTTAAAAGTGGCCTAAACTGTTAGAAAAGGGGTGTTTGGAACAGGTTTTTGAGCTGAGTTGTTGTTGTTATTTTGACTCAAGAATAGTTGGTTCATTGTCCTAAGGTCCTTTGCAGTGCAATTTAACCATTAACTTGGTCACTTTCTTAGAAAAAGTCAAAAATGCATGCATTGTTCCCTTAACAACTAGCTGTTGTGGAATTTGAGTGGCAAATCCTTGAATTCAGTGTAAAAGTGGTTTAGATTGTTAAATTTCACTTCATTTGGAGTAATTGAACATCAGTTAATCAATTAGGTTCAGTGCAAATTCACCTAAGTCAAACTGCCAGTGCAAATAAAAAAGTCAAAAGTTTTCAGAAAATATTTTTTTTTGAATAAACTTTGGATTTTCATCCAAGGTTTATTACTTGGAATTGGACTTGGTGCTTTTGTGGATTTGATCTTTGGTTGGTAATCTTCAACTGTGATTTTTGTGGATTTTTTATAAGCCCATATAACTGCTTATTTGGCCTTGGATTTAAGACCTTTTTCTGTGATAATCCCCTGCACCACAGATTGTGTAGAACTTCATTGGGTTGCACAGTGTTCAATTTTTAGAGTTAGAGTATTGTGTTAGTTGTTTTAAGAAGTCCCCTAGGTGTAGTTTCTAGGGTTGTTTTAGGTTTAGGATATAGAGCTTATTAAGTGCTTGAAATAAGCACTCAATTTGGCCCATGTTTGCTGAACTGATAGACTTTACCACTCAGTATATACTGAGTCATTTGATCCTATTGTTACTTTGATTAGTTGTTGTGTGTTACTGTTTTTGTAGTTGATCTTGATCTTTTTTTTTTGTTACCCTTGAGTTATTGCTACAAGCTTTAAGCTTGTATAAGCTTACTTGGTTTAATTGCTTAACTGAGCAGACACAAAAAAGAAGAAAACTAGATTTTGACCCTAATTTTGATCCTTGAATCTGTGTTGAAATCATAATGTTGTTCAAGTTTGTTAGTTTGATCCTATAATCCAAAGTTTGAAATTGTGTTTGTGTTTTTGTTTGGCTTAGCAGTCACAGATAAAAAAAAAAAAAAAAAGAGAAAAACAGCAAACAGAAAAGAAAATATAAAAAAAAGGGTTTGGTAAATTAAGTGTTGTTGCTGTTGATTAATTTGTTGTTGTTGTAATTGTTCTTTGTTGTTGTTGTTGGATTTCTTGTTGTTGTGTGTTGCTGTGTTGTTGTGTTGTTGTTTGAAGCAGAAGCAAAAAGAATAAAAAATAAAATTTTCAAAAAAGGCAAGGCCTGGGATTCGAACCCAGTACCTCACCCAGCTCAAGCCTCACACACACAACACTCAAACCATCGCGCCCTAGGGTCTTTTCTCGTTTAGTATTACTAAATTAATTCCTTTAATCCTTTCTTGGCCTAATTGCTTGTTAGCTTATTTTTGCTTATTTTCTGCTTATCCGTGGACTTTTTTCTTTTTTTTATATTTTTCTATTTTTTTTGCACTATTTTTATATAACATATATTTTTGTCAGATTTTTCTGTTTTCATTTACTATTTATAAAAAATCAAAAAGAGTTTTTAAGGTTTAGTAAAAATAAATAAATAAAATAGTTTATATACTAAATAATTAACTAGGATAAGTTTTTAATATTTTTCTAAGTCTTATAAGTTTATTAGAACTTGTAATAATTATATTTGTAATCTTCTCTTTTCATTAAATAGCTTTTGTAATTTCAATTAATTAAACAGTCAATTAATAATTAAATAGTTTTTAATTAATAATAAATAATTAAAAAGTCAAAAAAAAATATTTTTCTTTTTCTAAAAATTTTCTTTTATCATTTAGATTGTAAAATCATGTTTTTAATATCCTAGGTATTTTTAGATTTTTATTTTCACCTTTATTTTTGTACGTGTACGTTTTTATTAACGTATACGTATATTTTAGCTTTGTAAACGTTTGCATATCTCAGTAATCAATTGTAGTGCTTGTTTATCAATTCTATTTGTAATCCCGTAGTTTAATTCAAATCAATTTCACTTTCCTTATTCCGTTTCATAAACACTCGATCTAATTACCGTTTTCGACACAATTCACTCCTCGACGGGATTTTAAACGACCCGGGGAATTCCTATACTCTCCTTGGTGTATTGAGCTCTTAGATAGTTGACTTGAGTTGACCAAATCCTTGGTTGACTTTTGTTGACCGTTTCAGACCCAATCAAATTTTGGCGCCGCTGCCGGGGAGGCGTGTCGCGTGTCTTGAACGTGTTGTAGTATCCTGTTTTTGAAACACCACTTGTGTATATCATCTATCCCTTGTATATTTATCGTATATATATATCGTATTTTCATCTTTCAAAAACATAAAAAACACAAAAATATTTTCTCTTTGTTTCTAGTATATATATAAGAAAATCAAAAAGAATACTTGTCACCAAGTATTCAACAAAAATACCAAAAAAATAATATACATCCTCCGTCTTCCGTTGAAGGAGGGCGGTTGTAAACCATTCCCAAATAATAACA
>LBNU01015902.1:76996-106735 GCA_014162995.1 Artemisia annua
ATACAAATAGTGCAGTCAGTTCTATTTGGTTGGGGTGTTTGGATTAGCGTAATTAGCCTGCTTATATGCTTATGAGCTTATTCGTCTGTGCTTTATCAGCTTACAACATACAAACCAAACCAAACCAAATACACCCATAAGCCTAAGAGTAGGCTTAAACAAACACCCAAAGCGAGAAAGTAGATATGCAGTGACATAATATGTAAATTAAAACCTGATATTTGTTAGCATCTAACTGATACTACAGAGGTGGTAAAAACAAAACTTTGAATTTTATTAAACAGTTTGATGATGTCATCGTCATTTACCTAAGCCAACAAATGCCAACTAAGATTACGCTTATACAAAGGTAGATTCGATTCAGTTCCCTTAAGATACGCACTTTATATGTTCTATGGTGCCAAAAAAGAATTACTCACTTTTACCCCAAAACCAACCAGTTTTTTTACGTTGTTCACCAAAGTTCAGAAACCATTTTATTTACTTTTTTACTCCAATGAACGCGACTGTAAAAAGATATATGCCGCCCTAACCCTGTTATCAAATCGAAATATGAAGAAATCATTGATTTATACATGCATATCAATAGTAGTTGCTCGTATCGGCACATTAGTGTAAAAGTTAACTAGTAATGGCAAGTCTAAAAATGGTCATGTAATTAGATATGTTAAAGTGTAAAAATGAAAACCACCATCTGGAGAACCGGTATCACTTAATGAGTGAACACATTCCCTGAACCCATCTCCTAAACCCATAAATAAAGAAAAAAACAAAAGGATCATACCTTGAGCTAAAATTTCTATAAAAAACACAGCGCCCGGTGTGACGGCAGTGGTGCAGCGGCGAAACCTCTTCCTGCTTCTTCATCAACTGAAATGGCTAATCACACAAACACATGTTATCACCACATAACAAATAAACACGGTAAAAAGACATAAAAAGAATAAAAACACATGACTGTAAAGCAACCTTTTTTTTACTCTATCCTTTTTAATAATCCATGAATCTCATTCAAAACAGCGGAACCTGCAATTAAACCAAACCATAAATAAAACTACAAACTTTTTATAAATAAATAAATAAATAACTGATGTTTCTGTTTTTTTCTCACACGAATTATATTTTTTAGGTATCTCACCTACTTCCTCATCTTGTTGAGCGAACACCTATTTTTTTACCCTAAAATACCAACCATAATCCACCTGCGTAAACCACCAGAATAACAATAATCACAATTTATTCAAGGAAAACCCTAATCCAAAGATGAGCATAATAATCACAATTAAATGAAGCAAAACCCTAAACCTCATATCAGAAAATTAGCAAAAACAACACGAAACCCTAATTCTTATGAACCACATATAACAAATATAACAAAAGCCCCAAAAAAAACCTAATTTTACCTTGTTCATGTTTGGGCGATCTCCTGATTAATGATGGAACCGGATGTGTGGATCTAATTATTCTTGTTTGTTAATTAATTTTGTTAGTGGATCTGTGATGTATAACCTGCTGGAATCCAGCTTTTTTTTGCACCTGTGTGTGCGGTTTGTGTGAGGTGTGAGCGAGAAGGATCCAGAGAAGAGAAGAAGTTATAACCCACAATAAAATAATATTATTACTATTTATATCACTGTTACCCCTCTCACTTGGCAACTGTAGCTACAAAACCAAAGCCCGCCTATTAGTATATAGGGATAATTATAATAATAATAATAATAATAATAATAATAATAATAAATAAATAAATAAATAATTAATTAAAAAAAATTGAAAAAGCAATGCAATAATGCAGATATCCTTTCCTGTGTTTCAGTTTGATCACATATAATTTATGTTTTTTCAATGATCTCTTTTTGCCATGGAGAGGTAACTCTTCCACTATGTTTATTCTTGTACTGAGTATTTTTTATTGAGATTTATAAATTTCTAATGCTAGGGTTTACGTATGTTATAGATCAGTAATTACTTGATTGCTTGCCAATTGTCTACTTAATTACATAAGACAACAATCCATCTTCGTTATGAAATATTTGTTTTACTAGCTTATAGACCCGTGGAATAACGGGTTTTTTAAAGGGTTTATGCATCGAAAAATTAAATGCGTGATAAAGTAAGAAAAAACAACGAACGTAAACGGTATGAAATATTTTTTTAACGGAATAATAAGTTATAAGTCAATGATAGTATAAACTATATGTGTAATAAACTTTCATTGCCTCGTGATATCCAATTTTGATGGTTTTGAGAAACAAATGTATGTAGTGACCACTATAACACTTCAACACAAGGTCCATTGTGTGAACGCCTAATAATTTTAAAAAATGTGTAAGTAAAAGAAGTTTTTGATTAACAATAAGTGTAAATATAAAAATGGCATAAAACATGTCATACGTATCTTGTACATATCTATTGACCGTTGATCATAAACCTTTGGTTAGCCACCATGGAGATTAATAATAGATATTTGTAAGCCACCATGGAGATTACCAACTTTCATTACTAACTAAAGTGTTTGTTTCATGAGAGGTATCATGTCCATAAACTTATACATGTTATTGCACAAAGATTGATCAGCTCTTCCTCTTCTATCCTACCCACTCCACGCCAAACCGTATATGCAATTTGTATCAAAGAAGCTGGTTGGAATATTTTATTCAGCTAAAATTTGATACTTTTTATTTTTTAAATTTGGTACTTAGTACAATAATTGATATTCACATCCCCATTGCGCAGAACTATCACTAAATAAGTGTCATGTTTTGATTTTTGAAGTACTTTTTTCAACTTCAACCTTTTTTTTTTTTTTTTTTTCATTTTTTGTGTCTTAAATAAACTTGATATGAGTGAATTATAATTTAAATGTATTTTTATTGGTATAATTTTATCGAGTATTATTTAAAGTCAAAGTTATAAATAAAAAAAGTTAAAACATGACACAGAGAGAGAGAGAGAGTATTATTTTTTCTATATCATTCTTTTGCTCATTTTATAGAACTCGTTCTTAGAAATCACCTCAAATGCGAAAGATCATATAATAAACCTTTGATTAATATGTCAATAACTTTGCCTAGGTTATCGATATGGCATCTTATCGATTGCAATAAAGCATTTCATTGACTTTATAAAACTATAATAAGGTATCTAAAATGTCACCACTAATGTCATTACATCTTCTTCAACCTTTTTGTTACTGAACCAAAGTTAAGAGTACGAAGCGTAATTATTTATTCCATAACAAATAAAAGAGTGATGATCAAAATAAGACCAACAAAAATATGCATCTGTAAATACAATTATATTTGGGTGACAGGACAGTACCTAACAAAAATTACAAATTATGAAGCACATTACACATTGTTTACAGACTCAATGAAAAAACCATGGTATAGAGATGCCTTGAAACAAAAGTGACAACCACTAACAAAACTTAGAACAAATTACCAAATGGCATATATAAAACAACCTCAACGACAATCATCCAAAAGACTTGATCATCTGCATCCTAATCGCCAAAAATATAATTCTTCATGCATCATATTCTCTTGTATGTACAAAAGTGACGCACCAAGTATAACCTCATGCCCAAGCCCCTCATTCTCATATCCAACATGAGGAAAACTTGATCAACACAATACATGGAAGCTAAAAGCTTTATAAGCGTAAATTTGTGGCAAAAAAAATAATAAAAAAAGCATAAAAAAAGCATAAAAATGGCTTTGTGAGAACATGATGTGCTTGTGGTCAATTTTTTTTAAAATGCAAACTACTTTAGCAACAAAGTGTTGAATTCTGGAGATGTTAGGCAGCCATATAATATGCAAGTGAGATGAAAAATGATGAATTAGTTCTCAAGTAAACTCTACATCAAATAACATATGCATGAGGTCTTGAAAGTTTCTAGCAATAGCCAAGAAGTTCACTGGTGTCCCATCCTGTAACATGAAGGCTAATAAGAGACAAAATTACATTATCCAAACTAACAAAACATGTTTATTACTTCTTTTATGCCAATGGAGAATATGCTACAACTTTCTTACAATCTACAGTACATTCTTTAACACAAAAATGTTAATAATTAAAATGATCAAAAACTTATATTACATTTAATTTTATAAGTGTTTGGGCAATTCAAATCTTTCCCAGAAGCAACAAAGCTACTTTTACATATAAAAAACCAATTTTCATGAAAAGAAATATCGCCAAAAATAGAAGCACCTGGCTCGTGTAACGTATCAAGAAGCATTGGACCAAAGAAGTTCAGATGGCTTTCTAAAGAGAACATACATCTCTTTCAAAATTACTCTTCAACAATGGCAACACCTACAGAGGACCCGGAAGACCGCGTGTAACCTTTTGGGCTCGATAATGAGTTTTACCGCTATTTTGCTATGGTGAAGGTAAAGGACCTGAAGCAAGACATGATCCTTAATCACATCCGCCCTTTAATTATTAATGATTTTAATTAAGGAGGGTTAAATTCAAATGGCACATGCAAATACTCATACAAAAAGTATATCTTGAATCGCATTCTTTTTTTGCAGCCAGAAGTTGAGACACTACTTCAACAGGAGTAATCAAGTCTGTGATTAACAGTGAAACTACGCGCTTATGATCAATCACCATTAGCTGCACGACCTGTAAACAACATATGGGAGATTTACAAATCAGATGACCAAACAAAAAGAGAGCAGACCTGTAAGGTATGCCGGTTTAAAAAGCTAAAAAAAATGGGTCCTGTCGACTGCATATAAGATAAAAGAGTATTTAAGTACAATTTGCTTCTAAGCACAAAATCTATTATCTTCTCACGAATGGAATCATGGAAGTTATGCTTCTCGATGAACTCGAATATATCTGCTTTCATAAGTTGAAAGATTAAATTGAATAAATAAGAAAATAAGTTATTGCTCATAGATGAAAATTCTATGATTTAACTGGTACTGACGATTTTGAGTGACCACTTAGATCAGCATAAAGTGCAAAAGCTTTCTCGTATTGTTCAATTGCATACACATGGCAACCATATTTACTTGCTCTCACCTCTTTGAGTTGGTTAGTCATGGATGACGTGTTAAGTTGGGGATCTATAGCTGCAATGACAGGAAGAGCAGAGTATATTGCAAGAGGCCAAGACTCCACAGCAGATAGGAGATCCACGGAATTGTTGCCAGAGCAACCTGATTTTTTGACCAGAATAAAGCATCAGAGTAATACATAGAAATGACGTGTAAAGCCAAATGCTAATCATACATATTACATACCTCATAAGCAGTATCACTTAGTACTGGGCTCTCTTATGGGACGTAAGGAACCAATACGGGGAGCTGGCGTGGATGAGCAAAGTGGATAACCTATCAGTGAGAAGTAACAATTTTAACTTCTAATTAATTCTCTGCATTCAAATAAATAAACGCAGTCAGATATGTCCAGACCAGTACCAACATTTACCAGTTTTGAGTTTTGATCCAAGCAAGTTTTTGTTTGTAAAATAAATTAAAAAAAATTCTAATAAGAGTGCTTTGAGCCTCTTACGACTTGTTTCACTATCAACCCACTTTTACCTAACCGGGTCAAAATTGCTCTAATACTAACAACAACAATACTCTAAATAAAAACGACAATACTCTAAATAAATAAGTAGTACTAATAATGACATACTATTTTATGTTGCTCCTGTAGTTAAACACATACCCAATAGCAGATGCACCATGAATATACCCAATAGTTCGATCAATCACCACAAAGGAATGCGCAAAACCATATGCCACTCTACAGGATGACAAAGTAATCACAAAGTAAATTACATAATAAAGCTACAAAAACATACAGGATAGGCACATAGTTTGAAGGTGCTTGGATGTCCGTTGTTAAGACTAAATGCAAGTGATATTGCATAATTAGTATCAAATAATCACCTACAATAAAACGTGATGCATGAGTATGTAAATGGGATTATGGTGTTTGTAGTCGTAATAATCAGACAAGTGCTCGTTAAATTGTAATCATTCAATTTCTATTATTTAGAAAACTTTCTGTAATTGTTTAAAATTCTTTGTTTAATCCAACATGCTACCTGATCATTAAAAGATACATGACCCTTCATGAGTACCATACCAGAGTCCAAACACCCCTTAGACGTAATGGCATAATCCCTTGTAATCCGTCCATCCTATACATACAACTAGGGGTGGCAATTTCTGACCCGACACGAAACCCGACCTGAAACCGACACGAAAATTAACAGGTTCGGGTTGAGCTAAATAGATTTCGGGTCAGGTTTGGGTCGACATATCTAACCCGTTTATTAAACAGGTCAGGTTCGGGTTGGGAATAAAATAAACAGGTCGACCCGCCAACCCGTTTAAGATTTTTTTATTAATTAAAAATTATTTATATTTAATTATATGGGTTAAATGGGTTAAAGGGTCAACCCGCTAACCTGTTTAACCCATTTAACTCGTGTTAGTTGCTAACTTTTGTATATAAAATGGGTTAAATGGGTCAACCTGAAACCCATTTAACTTATTCAGCCTGTGTAACCTATTTAATCATTCAACCCAAGTATATATAAGGTTTAAATGGGTCAGGTTCGGGTTACGTGTAAACAGGTTAGGGTTGACGTAGCTGACCCAATGATTTAAATGGGTCAGGTTCGGGTTGGGGTTTTCTGACCCGCCAACCTGACAACCCGAACCCGACAACCCGAACCCGACCCGAATTGCCACCCCTACATACAACATCCAAACATAAAAATCCTATATTCACAAACCAACTTAAAACGCTACCTTAACTTCCACTTTCTTCTTATTTTCATCAAATAATCGACTACTTCCAGTATCGCAACATAACTGCACATCCTAAACAACATCCAAACACAATAATCGCAAATCACCAACTCAAAACACTATAATTCCTTCTACCACCTTCTTATTATCATTAAATCATCGATTTATTCCACTATCGCAGCATAACAACTTTCAAACCGCATGCCCCAAATCATCAACAACATTAAAACATTATAATTTTATATTCAAACACCAATTCTAAACACTACCATAACTATATTCTTCCCATAACTGAAACCNTAACCTATCAGTGAGAAGTAACAATTTTAACTTCTAATTAATTCTCTGCATTCAAATAAATAAACGCAGTCAGATATGTCCAGACCAGTACCAACATTTACCAGTTTTGAGTTTTGATCCAAGCAAGTTTTTGTTTGTAAAATAAATTAAAAAAAATTCTAATAAGAGTGCTTTGAGCCTCTTACGACTTGTTTCACTATCAACCCACTTTTACCTAACCGGGTCAAAATTGCTCTAATACTAACAACAACAATACTCTAAATAAAAACGACAATACTCTAAATAAATAAGTAGTACTAATAATGACATACTATTTTATGTTGCTCCTGTAGTTAAACACATACCCAATAGCAGATGCACCATGAATATACCCAATAGTTCGATCAATCACCACAAAGGAATGCGCAAAACCATATGCCACTCTACAGGATGACAAAGTAATCACAAAGTAAATTACATAATAAAGCTACAAAAACATACAGGATAGGCACATAGTTTGAAGGTGCTTGGATGTCCGTTGTTAAGACTAAATGCAAGTGATATTGCATAATTAGTATCAAATAATCACCTACAATAAAACGTGATGCATGAGTATGTAAATGGGATTATGGTGTTTGTAGTCGTAATAATCAGACAAGTGCTCGTTAAATTGTAATCATTCAATTTCTATTATTTAGAAAACTTTCTGTAATTGTTTAAAATTTTTTGTTTAATCCAACATGCTACCTGATCATTAAAAGATACATGACCCTTCATGAGTACCATACTAGAGTCCAAACACCCCTTAGACGTAACGGCATAATCCCTTGTAATCCGTCCATCCTATACATACAACATCCAAACATAAAAATCCTATATTCACAAACCAACTTAAAACGCTACCTTAACTTCCACTTTCTTCTTATTTTCATCAAATAATCGACTACTTCCAGTATCGCAACATAACTGCACATCCTAAACAACATCCAAACACAATAATCGCAAATAACCAACTCAAAACACTATAATTCCTTCTACCACCTTCTTATTATCATTAAATCATCGATTTATTCCACTATCGCAGCATAAAAACTTTCAAACCGCATGCCCCAAATCATCAACAACATTAAAACATTATAATTTTATATTCAAACACCAATTCTAAACACTACCATAACTATATTCTTCCCATAACTGAAACCGAGCAGCAGACCACGCTAATGTGATTTCCCCCAATTTATTTGCAAAAAAGAATTATACAAACATAGATAATAACAACAAAATCCCCCAACCTATTTGGAAAAAAAATCATTACAAAATATATTATAAAATGTAATCCAAGCATAATTAGAATGATTATATATAAATTGAATGCACAAAACACAAAAATTATAAAAACTAATTCATGAACGTGATGTCCCCAAATAAATTCTAAGGGTTTTGCTACAACACAAATGAATTGAACTTAATCAAAGCAAGATATATTATAAATTGAATCGAAACAAAATTAGATTGATTATTAAAAAACATAACACATCAAATATATGCATACCTTTAGAAACAAAACGCAAAAATCCATATTTAAAAAAATTGTTACTTTTAGATTAACATGTGAACCCTGCAAAATAAAAAGTAAGAATAAAATCAGTTCAACCTATATCCAAATCACAACAACATGTATAAAAGAGAATAAACAATTGCAAAAGTAGATGATGAAGAGATGGTGTAATACACGTACGATTGGATCGAAAACATTTGATTCCTAAAAAATAAATAAAATAACATAATCACTAACACAATTGAATTAAATCAAAAGGATTGAAGAAAATCAAAACCATTAAAAAAACTTACAATCGCGACCAAAATTAGGTTTGCGAGATTTATTGATTGTTTGACTATTTTGATTGAAGAGAAATGATTTGGTTGTTTTGAATGGGCTGGGATCTTCTTGAAACAGCAATTAGGCGTATTGATTTGTTTGGAAGGGTTAGGTTTTGAAACACCGGTTACAAAAGTCCATTAAAACCAATTAGGCTGGTATTGTTTATTGCTTGTGCTTAGAGGTGTTGTACCAAGAAGGAGCATTAATGATTTTTCGACCAACATATCGCAGACACATCAGCGCATTAATGATTTATCGTGCTTAAGGGGCTTGTAAATTATTCTGTTTTATTAGATTTAATAGATGAATGGAAGTTGAATAAAAAAGTCTTGAACTTTTGTCGTCTTGATGGTCACAGTGGGGTTGACATAGGAATCGGAGTAGAAACTTGTGTGAATGAGTGGGGTATTAATGGCATATTGACTATTTCGGTAGATAATGCAAGTGCAAATGATACCGCACTTGATTTTTTAAGAAAAACATTTGCAAAAAAGACAATTGTTTATTGAACGGGAAATGGATTCATATAAGATGTGCGGATCACATTTTGAATCTTGTAGTGCAAGATGGTATTAGAGTGGTTGATAAATCGATTGAAAATATCAGATATGCGGTAAAATGGATCAAAAAATCAGGAAGTAGAATTGAGAAATTAAAAAAATGTGCCGGAAGTGCTAAATGTGATATCACAAAGAACTTGAACTTGATACTTGCTCAGGCGTATGAAGATGCTTTCGAGAGATACGATTTAGAGGATGTGAGTTTTGGGAATGCTTGTCGCGAAAAAGGTTTGTTGGTCCCATCATCAGAAGATTGGGAAAAGGCTAGAAAGTTGTGTGAATTTCTGAAAGTATTTTATGATGTTACTTTGAGGATTTCTGGGACAAGGTACGTGACATCACATACACTCGTTGTTGAATTGTCTACTATTCGTGATCTTTTAAGAAAACAATTGAGTTGTGATCTTGTAGGAGAACTTCCTGAGGATGAAAATCTTTATAAAATTGCTAAGGCAATGAAAAAAAAGTTTGATAAGTATTATGGAGAAGTATAAAACATGAATTTATTGTTATAGTTTGCTCTTTTGCTTGATCCAAGAAACAAGGATGAATTTTTACATATTATACTCGATGACCATTATGGAACGGAAGGACTAGGGATGGTAGAACTGAAGAAAACCAACATACATGCTCAATTTAAAGCTTTATATGAAGACTATTTGAGAATTCATGCTCCAACGTCTACTTCACCTTCAGTGTTAGAGAAACGTTCAAATCGAGATGATACGACAACAAACCCCCCACAAGGGATAGGTTGAGGGATAAGATGAAAACTAGTTCAACATCTACTTCAACAATGAGTGAATTGGATAGGTATTTGGGTGGAAGTGTTGAAGCATTTGATTCTAAGCGAAATTTTATATATTGGCATGGTGGAAGGTAAATAGCCCAAGATTCCCAATCGTATCTTTAATGGCTAGAGATTTGTTATCCATTCCCGTTTCAACGGTGGCTTCCGAGTCGGTGTTTAGCACTAGTGGGAGGGTGTTGGATTCATTTAGGAGTTCTTTTGGTGATAAGAGTATTGAAAGCCTTATTTGTACCCAAGATTGGCTTCGTAAGGATAAGGATAAAATTCCGGAAGAAGAAGAAGATTGTGAAACAATAATAATTGGTACGTGTTTTTATTTTAATATTTGTTAATTTAAATGTATTGTTTCTTGCTAATTATATCACTTTCATGTAGATTCGAGTGAAGGTGAAGGTACTAGCTCCAAAAGGAATGTCAATAAAAAGGAAAGCTTTATCATTGAAGATTGAAGAACTTCATAAGGTTATTATGGAAGCTTATTTTGTGGATTGAAAGGTTATTTTGTGAAAAACATGAATGACTTATTGATTAGGACCATAGTAGGAGTAAGGGTACTACTAAGCATAAGTAATCCTACTTATGTACACACTGAGGTTACTGGTGTGTTTTTATTTTTGGGTCGTGACTTTACAAGTAACCTTACTTCTCAACAAGTAAGCTTACTTCTCCTACATACTGAAGTTACTGGTTTAGTCGTGACTTTATTTTAAGTTCCCTTATTTTGTTCATTTTAGAATAATAAAGTTATCTTGTTTTACAAGATTAGTTTTCATATAAATATAGGAAAAGGTTTCATTGTAATTTATCTTTTGATCATTATTATTAATAAACTTTGTGTTTTAAGAGTGAATCTCTTGTTTGGGTTTTATTCCCTTGAGGTGTGCCTCGTATATCACCCTTGGATTAGGGTTATCCAAATTCGCTTCCGCGCGTCCTGCGTCAGTTGGCATCAGAGACACGTTGTATCCTGGTGATAATTGGTGTAGAAGGTTCTACGTCAATTAAACATCTAGAGCTTTTTAGCATCCTAGATGATGAACGGTGTAGAAGATTCAAAAACCCATACTGTTGGTGGGGTATGGTCTGGAGAGTACATGGATCATGGTTTTACCAAATCCATGAAAGAACTTGACAGCTGTTACACTATGCTAGAAGAATTATGTTCCGTGATCGTAGGTGGGGCATTAATCCACAAGAATCGTGAGGGTAGCAATTATGGAGGTTCAAGAATTCGTCCAACAATAGGCGGATCTATTGACAACCGTAGGAGCAACCAATCCCCGTTCAACAATAGGAGGGTTGATGAGTGGGAGGAAAGCATGACGATGGAGATTCGACTACCAACAATCAAGTGGTTTCACTCAAGGGTTTCAATCAATAAAAAGGTATTTTCTTTAATTATTGATAATTATGAGGCTAGAAACTTGGTGTCAAGAAAATTGGTCAATTACTTTAATTTTCCAATAGAAACTTGTTTGGTTGGAGGTCATGAGGTTTGTAGGATTCCGATCTCTATTGGTAAATTCTACAAGGAGGAGGTAATTTGTTATTTGGATGACATGGAGGATTGTCATATTAGGTTGGGAAAATCTTGGCGTCGCAAAGTTCAAGGTTTCTACGATTTGAAGCGTAACCTCTATCTTTTCTTATGGAAAGGAAAGAGAATTGCGATGATTCAATACAAAGACAAAGTACATGTACCAATGACCAAGGTTCATAAAGAAGAAAATATATTAAAGAGTGAGGTTGTTAAAGAACACGTTAAGGACATCAAAGAACTTCAAGTTTGTAAGCAACATGGAGACAAGATTGCAACTTTAGTAGAAACAAAAGAAGTTGTAATTTTGATGAATTGTGAAGATAAAGTTTTAGGTTTTAAAGATGAAGAACTTGTTGAAGGTTTGAAGATTGGTGAAGTCAATCAAGACTCTGATATGGATATTAATGAAAAGAAGACGGACAAAGTTAGGTATTTGAAGTATCTCAAAGTTTATAATTATTAGTCAAGCAAGTCTATTTATCCCAAGAGCTCGAAGATGATTTTTTTTCTGAAGAAGGAATATTATTTGGGATTAACTAATCAAAGATCGGGTTCGTATGTTGACTTGTGGGAATGTGGAAAACGAGTGAAGATTAAAGTCATCAAACAAGTGTTCAAGTGTTTCCCACGAGCAAAAGTACATGTAAGAACTCGGGGCGAGTTCTTCTAAAGTGAGGGGGAATGATGAGGACCATAGTAGGAGTAAGGGTACTACTAAGCATAAGTAATCCTACTTATGTACACACTGAGGTTACTGATGTGTTTTTCTTTTTGGGTCGTGACTTTACAAGTAACCTTACTTCTCAACAAGTAATCTTACTTCCCCTACATACTGAAGTTACTGGTTTAGTCGTGACTTTATTTTAAGTTCCCTTATTTTGTTCATTTTAGAATAATAAAGCTATCTTGTTTTACAAGATTAGTTTTCCTATAAACATAGGAAAAGGTTTCATTGTAATTTATCTTTTGATCATTATTATTAATAAACTTTGTGTTTTAAGAGTGAATCTCTTGTTTGGGTTTTATTCCCTTGAGGTGCGCCTCGTATATCACCCTTGGATTAGGGTTATCCAAATTCGCTTTCGCGCGTCCTGCATCAGTTGGCATCAGAGACATGTTGTATCCTGGTGGTAATTGGTGTAGAAGGTTCTACGTCAATTAAACATCTAGAGCTTTTTAGCATCCTAGATGATGAACGGTGTAGAAGATTCAAAAACCCATACTGTTGGTGGGGTATGGTCTGGAGAGTACATAGATCATGGTTTTACCAAATCCATGAAATAACTTGATAGTTGTTACACTGTGCTAGACGAATTATGTTCTGTGATCGTAGGTGGGGCATTAATCCACAAGAATCGTGAGGGTAGCAATTATGGAGGTTCAAGAATTCGTCCAACAATAGGCGGATCTATTGACAACCGTAGGAGCAACCAATCCTCGTTCAACAATAGGAGGGTTGATGAGTGGGAGGAAAGCATGACGATGGAGATTCGACTACCAACAATCAAGTGGTTTCACTCAAGGGTTTCAATCAATAAAAAGGTATTTTCTTTAATTATTGATAATTATGAGGCTAGAAACTTGGTGTCAAGAAAATTGGTCAATTACTTTAATTTTCCAATAGAAACTTGCTTGGTTGGAGGTCATGAGGTTTGTAGGATTCCGATCTCTATTGGTAAATTCTACAAGGAGGAGGTAATTTGTTATTTGGATGACATGGAGGATTGTCATATTAGGTTGGGAAAATCTTGGCGTCGCAAAGTTCAAGGTTTCTACGATTTGAAGTGTAACCTCTTTCTTTTCTTATGGGAAGGAAAGAGAATTGCGATGATTCAATACGAAGACAAAGTACATGTACCAATGACCAAGGTTCATAAAGAAGAAAATATATTGAAGAGTGAGGTTGTTAAAGAACACGTTGAGGACATCAAAGAACTTCAAGTTTGTAAGCAACATGGAGACAAGATTGAAACTTTAGTAGAAACAAAAGAAGTTGTAATTTTGATGAATTGTGAAGACAAAGTTTTAGGTTTTAAAGATGAAGAACTTGTTGAAGGTTTGAAGATTGGTGAAGTCAATCAAGACTCTGATATGGATATTAATGAAAAGAAGACGGACAAAGTTAGGTATTTGAAGTATCTCAAAGTTTACAATTATTCGTCAAGCAAGTCTATTTATCCCAAGAGCTCGAAGATGATTTTTTTTCTGAAGAAGGAATATTATTTGGGATTAACTAATCAAAGATCGGGTTCGTATGTTGACTTGTGGGAATGTGGAAAACGAGTGAAGATTAAAGTCATCAAACAAGTGTTCAAGTGTTTCCCACGAGCAAAAGTACATGTAAGAACTCGGGGCAAGTTCTTCTAAAGTGAGGGGGAATGATGAGGACCCTAGTAGGAGTAAGGGTACTACTAAGCATAAGTAATCCTACTTATGTACATACTGAGGTTACTGGTGTGTTTTTCTTTTTGGGTCGTGACTTTACAAGTAACCTTACTTCTCAAAAAGTAATCTTACTTCTCCTACATACTGAAGTTACTGGTTTAGTCGTGACTTTATTTTAAG
The DNA here is from genome assembly GCA_014162995.1 of Artemisia annua. NCBI lineage: Eukaryota > Viridiplantae > Streptophyta > Magnoliopsida > Asterales > Asteraceae > Artemisia > Artemisia annua. The sequence goes on from LBNU01015902.1 coordinate 91,422, forward strand.
TTCCCTTATTTTGTTCATTTTTAGAATAATAAAGTTATCTTGTTTTACAAGATTAGTTTTCCTATAAATATAGGAAAATGTTTCATTGTAATTTATCTTTTGATCATTATTATTAATAAACTTTGTGTTTTAAGAGTGAATCTCTTGTTTGGGTTTTATTCCCTTGAGGTGCGCCCCGTATATCACCCTTGGATTAGGGTTATCCAAATTCGCTTACGCGCGTCCTGCGTCAGTTGGCATCAGAGACACGTTGTATCCTGGTGGTAATTGGTGTAGAAGGTTCTACGTCAATTAAACATCTAGAGCTTTTTACCATCCTAGATGATGAACGGTGTAGAAGATTCAAAAACCCATACCGTTGGTGGGGTATGGTCTGGAGAGTACATAGATCATGGTTTTACCAAATCCATGAAAGAACTTGACAGCTGTTACACTATGCTAGAAGAATTATGTTCTGTGATAGTAGGTGGGGCATTAATCCACAAGAATCGTGAGGGTAGCAATTTTGGAGGTTCAAGAATTCGTCCAACAATAGGCGGATCTATTGACAACCGTAGGAGCAACCAATCCCCGTTCAACAATAGGAGGGTTGATGAGTGGGAGGAAAGCATGACGATGGAGATTCGACTACCAACAATCAAGTGGTTTCACTCAAGGGTTTTAATCAATAAAAAGGTATTTTCTTTAATTATTGATAATTATGAGGCTAGAAACTTGGTGTCAAGAGAATTGGTCAATTACTTTAATTTTCCAATAGAAACTTGCTTGATTGGAGGTCGTGAGGTTTGTAGGATTCCGATCTCTATTGGTAAATTCTACAAGGAGGAGGTAATTTGTTATTTGGATGACATGGAGGATTGTCATATTAGGTTGGGAAAATCTTGGCGTCGCAAAGTTCAAGGTTTCTACGATTTGAAACGTAACCTCTATCTTTTCTTATGGGAAGGAAAGAGAATTGCAATGATTCAATACGAAGACAAAGTACATGTACCAATGACCAAGGTTCATAAAGAAGAAAATATATTGAAGAGTGAGGTTGTTAAAGAACACGTTGAGGACATCAAAGAACTTCAAGTTTGTAAGCAACATGGAGACAAGATTGCAACTTTAGTAGAAACAAAAGAAGTTGTAATTTTGATGAATTGTGAAGACAAAGTTTTAGGTTTTAAAGATGAAGAACTTGTTGAAGGTTTGAAGATTGGTGAAGTCAATCAAGACTCTTATATGGTTATTAATGAAAAGAAGATGGACAAAGTTAGGTATTTGAAGTATCTCAAAGTTTATAATTATTCGTCAAGCAAGTCTATTTATCCCAAGAGCTCGAAGATGATTTTTTTTCTGAAGAAGGAATATTATTTGGGATTAACTAATCAAAGATCGGGTTCGTATGTTGACTTGCGGGAATGTGGAAAACGAGTGAAGATTAAATTCATCAAACAAGTGTTCAAGTGTTTCCCACGAGCAAAAGTACATGTAAGAACTCGGGGCGAGTTCTTCTAAAGTGAGGGGGAATGATGAGGACCATAGTAGGAGTAAGGGTACTACTAAGCATAAGTAATCCTACTTATGTATACACTGAGGTTACTGGTGTGTTTTTCTTTTTGGGTCGTCACTTTACAAGTAACCTTACTTCTCAACAAGTAATCTTACTTCTCCTACATACTGAAGTTACTGGTTTAGTCGTGACTTTATTTTAAGTTCCCTTATTTTGTTTATTTTAGATTAATAAGGTTATCTTGTTTTACAAGATTAGCTTTCCTATAAATATAGGAAAAGGTTTCATTGTAATTTATCTTTTGATCATTATTATAAATAAACTTTGTGTTTTAAAAGTGAATCTCTTGTTTGGGTTTTATTCCCTTGAGGTGCGCCTCGTATATCACCCTTGGATTAGGGTTATCTAAATTCGCTTCCGCGCGTCCTGCGTCACTTATTAGTTGTGAAAAAGGCCTACTATTGTACTTTTGAAACTTTGTGAGTATTTGCCTGCTAGTATAGTAGTATGGATCAACATAAGTATTTCCTACTGATATGAATGAATAACTTCTTTGAATCTTTGTAAGTATTTCCTACAGATATGAATGAATGACTTCTTTGAATCTTTGTAAGTATTTCCTACTGATATGAATGAATGACTTCTTTGAATCTTTATAAGTAGTATCTTTAAATCTGTTGTAAGTATCTTTGAATCTTTGTAAGTATTTCCTACTGATATGAATGAATGACTTCTTAGTAGTTATTTGCCTACCAGTTTTAGTATGGATAGTTATTTGCTGCAAGTTCAGTGTGATAGAGTATAATTTGTGTGTCTGCAATAGCGTCTGATCTGTCAGGTACAAAATGTTTCGTGATGGTTGTTTTTTGTGTCTGCAATAAGTAGTTTAGTTTCAAATGTAAGTTGTGACTGCACAGCCTGCACTTTCTGTTGCAGTATATACTTTTGGTTTGTGTGATAGTTTCAAATGTACAAGTTAGTTGTTATCTTTCGTTCTTGCGAGATTGGTTATATTTGGTTTGTGTAGTTTAGTTTAAGTAAGCGGTATGGTAAAACAGGTCACAAAGTTAATGACATCGCTCGACCACATTAGGTTATGGTTAAACTCGACTGGATAACATGACTGAGTCTTCATGATGCAAGGACTTGTTTGTTGGCAATGTAGTCGTTTGACCATGTAATGTTCCAGCTTATGATCAAACAGAAACTATTAAGTGAAACAAAATATTACCACAACCATTTTTATAAGTGAACGCAAATTATGTAGATGAAAATCATTCTCCAATGCTGTAATGATAGTCCTTGGGACCTGAAGGTTGCGAAATGTTCATAGTATTTTCTGAACCTAGTTCTGATTACCACATGGAATTGTTAAGAGTTAGCGTGTGCTTTTGAAATTGTTAGGGACCAAGATCGAGCCTCACTTGGGCCATTGCTAGAAACTATTAGAACAAGTATGTTTTTTCGCACGCTGAGACGCTTTCAATTTTAGAGTATGGACACGAACAACATAATATTTACAATATCAGTATATTCGTTTTGTATCTGAGAAAATTTAACTATATTTTTAACCGGTTTGTTTCACAAAACTAAATTTCTTTAAAAAGTTAGAAGTTATAACATGTTGCTCTATATGAAAATTGGTAGTCATGCTTTTTAAGAAATTAAATGGCAGTGGCTGAATAGCGAATACTAAGCAGTAAGCACAAGGATCATTTTCCAAGTAAGTATAATATACTTCACTCTATGACTCTAATATACTGTATAAATTATTTGAATGATAAAATTTTGAGACCAGCACTAAGTTTTTAAAGGTAAACGATGTATATGCCGAAGAACTAAAATAAAACATGTTTGTAATGAGTGGCACGAATATTGTTTCATACTAGTAAAAAAAGTAGGAACTGATACTTGGGATTATATAAATGGCACAGACCCGAACCCGACTTGACCCGAACCCGAGTTCAAATAGGGTCGAGTTCGGGTATGTTTTTTTAGCCTTGACCCGACTTCGACCCGACCCGTTTGACCCGAACCCGACCAACCCGACCCGATTGACACCCCTACCTGCAACTCCTTATGTACCACCCACCAGTGAGGAATTGAAGAATTTGTTTGATCCAATGTTTGATGAATACTTTGAGCCACCAACTGCTGATACTACTATTGAAGTTCCACCTTTGCCTCCAATTGCTGATGCTCCAATTCCGCACAACTCAGATGGTCAATCTGTGTCTGTTTCTATTAGTCAAGATGCACCATCTGCCAGTAACTCACCATCATCATCCAATATTCAATCTCCTTCAGTACAACAAGGCTCTGCAGTTGACAATTCTTTTGAAGTGAATACCTTTGCTACTGCTAATGATGCTCCATTCGAGAACATATTTGCTCCTAAATCTTCTAATGAGACAACTTCTTCAGGGGATCCCAACACGGCAACATCAGTTCCCTACCCTCAACCACATGAACATCTTAGAAAATGGACTAATGATCATCCGATTGACAACATCATTGGAAATCCTTCTCGTCCGGTATCCATATGAAAGCAACTTGCCACCGATGCCTTGTTGTGCTTCTTTAATTCTGTACTTTCCAAGGTCTAAACCAAAGATTTCAAATATGTAATGTCAAAAAACTGTTGGTTTAATGCAATGCAAGAAGAGATTCACGAGTTTGATCGACTTGAAGTGTGGGAATTAGTACCTCCTCCAGACTGTGCAATGATTATCGCCCTTAAGTGGATCTTCAAAGTGAAACTTGATGAGCATGGAGATGTTCTAAAAAACAAGGCAAAGCTTGTTACAAAAGGTTATCGTCAAGAAGAGGGTATAGAGTTTGAAGAATCATTCGCTCCAGTTGCTCGCATTAAAGCTATCAGAATCTTTCTCGCTAATGTCGCCAGTCAGAATATGATAGTTTATCAGATGGATGTCAAGACAGCATTCCTCAACGGTGATTTGAAAGAGGTAGTCTATGTAAGTCAACCAGAAGGATTTGCAGACTCTGATCGTCTTAATCATGTCTATCGATTGAAAAAGGCTCTTTATGGCCTGAAGCAAGCATCTAGGGCGTGGTATGACACTTTGTCTAAGTTTCTTCTGGCTAACGGATTCTCCAAAGGTGTTTATGATCCTACACTATTCACTAGAAAAACGGGCAAACATCTACTTCACGTTCATATCTACGTAGATGACATTATCTTTGCCTCGTCTGCTCCTATGGAATGTGATAGTTTTTCCAATGAGATGAGCTTTAAGTTCCAAATGTCTATGATGAGACAAATGTCGTTCTTCTTGGGCTTACAAATCTCTCAAAATCCCAGTAGCATCTTCATAAATCAATCCAAATATGCTAATGAAATATTGAAGAAATTTGGATTTGATTTAAGTGATCCTGTTGACACTCTTATGGTTGAAAGATCAAAATTAGATGAAGACCTCTCTGGGATCCCAATCGATCAAACTAAGTACCGAAGCAGATTGGATCCTGATAAGTCTCGTATTATACATGTTTATACCCCCGATATTATATGAATTATAGGATAAAATAGTCACATTTCTAGGACTTTTGATACTTAATACAAGAATATATTTGCAGGACAAAGGTCTGGTGAAAGTAACGAGGAATACACGAGTTAGATGACTTTGTGAACATAAAAGGAAAAGACATAGTTTAGACTAAAGCACGCCGCTTATATGAAGGAAGAGCGCCGCTTACGGGCATCTTTTGTCAACTATATATCTACGAGTCAAACATAAAGTACGCTGGTTTTATACAATATAAGCGCCGGTTACGCAAGATAAAGTATGCCGGTTTTACACAACATGCGCGGCGTACTTCACATGACAGTTATACTTTCTATATTAATGAGCTAACTTAAATGGCAAGACCGATCATTTGCTTGTCATAAACGTACAGGGACGAGTTAGGGTTGCATCTACTCTATAAATAGGAGCCTAATTCGGAGTTTTAAAAAAGACACAACAACAACAACAAAAAACACTTGATCATAGAAGCAGTTAGTAGTGGTTTTCACCAAAACCACTAGCTAAGTAGAAGGAACCACACTTGGAGAACCACTTGGAGCTTGAATACTTTCGGTATAATTTCGTTATAATGCTAGAAACACTTGTTTACGTGTTTAACTTTATGAATAATATGGAGTAGTAACCTTATGTTTGTTTAAGGCATTTGAGCCATGTTTGTTATGAGAATGATGTTATGAATATTGAATCTATGTTACTTGCATTTGATATGTCATTATTTAGTGTTCTATCGTTTGTCTTGATTGATCATAGTGATTGCCTAAAGGTCGAAAGATTCAATCATGTTGGTTATATTATGAACTGTATGTCTATAACAATTCATTGCTATGCTTGGGAGAATTGCTTAGTAAAACAAACGATAACCTTAACTATGATACGTTTAATGGCTAGTCTAAAGTCTAACGACTTGACTAGAGGAAATGCATGCTATATACTTCATACTTGGACCAAACTTTATGCATTCTGTGTATCTAGAATCAAAGGCCGAAAGGAGATTCTCTTACATAGGATAGATATATTAGTTAACGTGATCAACCATCATGTTTTACTCTTATGCATTGTCCATGTAACTTCTGTGATACTTCTCATTATTCTCATGTGCTTTGCCTTGAATAAACATACTTTTAATATAAATTGGGAAAACATTTCAAAGAACTTAAATTCAACAAAAACGGTTCTAGTGATAAGTGACAATCATTTGAACTTAATTTTTTACCTATAGCTAGCAATAAGAAACAACGTCCTCTCTTGGGACGACCTGGTCTTACCTCAAACCTTTGCTATAAACGGGGGTTATACTTTTACCAATGTGTTTTGTCTAATAAGGAAAATGGTGAAACTAGTTTAATAAATATAAAGCTTTCGAAACACATCAAAGTTTTTGGCGCCGCTGCCGGGGAGGCTAGTTTGAATCATATTGTTAGTTTGCAAAAAGAAAATTTACTTATATACCAAGAATTTTTACTTAAAGTTGAGAAAATTTCATTTCTGAGATACAAAGAGCGTCGGTTTTTCAGACAAAAACCGCCGAGCTTTTGATACAGTGAAGAGTAGTTGGATTTGATTTCACAAAACCCTAAAAACAAACTTGTATAATGTCTATTCCAGATTTTGAGAGCATAGGACTTTTGTTTCTTTTGTTTTTACTATCTGAATTATGGCATGAGTATATAATGCACATTAAAATCAAAAATACAAAAATATTTTGCTTTGACTTTCTAATTGTTTGCTTGCAAATGTTATATTGGATTGCGATTATAGATGAGAATTTAATTGCAACATGTTATCAAATGATATCTGAATTAATGAATGATAATATCTCTTATGGAAGACTGAAAAAAACCAGAAACACGCCGATGTTTTACCTAAAACTCACCATACTTCTAGAAAATTTCAAATGTAACGGCCAAAATACCACGTAACCGCCGCACTGTTATACAAGAAAGCCGAACTTTTCTGCAAAAATCTCTGCAGAAAGCTTGTTTTCTATCTATGATGATTAAACAGATTCATATCTTGACATATATGACTTATATGAAGTTATTGGAATATGATTATGAACTTATGACTTATTTGACTAACCTACTAATGTTTAATTTGATGTTGTGCTGTAATGCTATAGATATGGAGAAGAAATCAAACTTAGGACCAGTAAGTGATAACAAAGACCAAGTGGGGAGCAAGAATACTTGGCAGGGAGAAGTCACTTTCGAGATTACAGCTGACAACAAGGAAAATGAACGAAGGGTTCATATTTTTCCTAGAATGAAAACTGAAGAGTGTTACATGAAGTTCGTTACTCCCTGTTTTATTGAGAACAATTATGCTAGTGATGATGTGGCTGACTTGGATTATAGCAGGAGCTTAATATCAAAGGAGTTAATGAAAAAACTAAGGGTAAGCATTGAGGAAAAAGAAGATGGTAGGAAAGAAGTTACTAAGAGGTTGCTAGTACAAATGAATAGGGACATTTTATTTGTTGAGTTTGATGTTAACCCCAGTGATAGTGAATGGGAGCATAGTGTGATTTTAGGGAGAAACTTTATGGAACAAACAAACGGAGTCATAGATTTTTCTAAAGGCTTACTAACTATCAACCCAGACACAAATGTCCTTGGATGGAGTTTCTGGAGAATGAATCCTTATGCCCCTGAGATGAATGAGAAAACCAAGGTATTCTTACTTCATAGGATTGGAAATGGTAAGGAAGATGGAGAAAAATATGTAACACCATGCTATATTTAGGGGATGTTGGCTTCAGATGGAATTTTAGATCTTTACCAAGATAAAAACTTTATTTCCCAAGAATATGTAGTCAAACTTGATTTAAAATATGAAGTTTTGGAGAATGGAGATAAGAAAATTGATAAGATGCTGTCTATGGAACTAGTAGGAGAGACCATGGGAGATTATACGGAGAAAACCACAAGCTATGAACTAGAATTCTATGCTAACCCTGTGGAGGATGATGTGGAACCTGATGTAATACTAGGTAGAACATTCATGGAACACACTAGGAGCATGATCAACTACCAATATGGAGAAATTACCTTGTGGGCAGAAGTTAATGAAGAAATAGAAGTTGTTCCTAATAAGGAAGAGAATCCCAAACCATCTGAGTCTACTATTGACACTAAACCATCTGGTTCTTACAAGCTTGGTGACATTATGTCACTAAAGCATTTCACTGCTTGAAACACCAAAACAACACCCAGGAAATGGAGTTGAAACAATACTCCTCTTTTATTTTTATTTTTTATGTTATTTTACAAAATTTTGAATAAGTTGTATCTCAAGCTTATGCATGATGAGTATGCCTCTTGAAAGAGATGAATGAACAACAATTGTGAATGTTTATATGATTGTTTTTATTGTTAGTTTATTACTTGTTAATCCTCTAGAAGATCATAGCACACTGTAAAAAAAATTGCAGAAATAGTCGCCGCTCTTTTATTAAAGATCGCCGAGTTTTTAGCGAGGGAAGCCTTTATAACTCAAAAACTGAACATTTTGACATTACGCGCTAAAGTTAGAAAAACACACAAAAATACACACACATAACACCGATGGTTTTTACCAAATTTCAAGTACTTTCAAACGATTTTTAAGATCAAAACCAATATTTCAACACAATGAGGGTAAGTTTTTACACTTGTGTTAATCTTTTAAATTTCTTAGGGTTTTGATGAACTAAAACTTAGGGTTTGCTATGATATTCTGAATTATGTATATTTAATGCTTGGTTAGGTGTTATCTTATATGAAAATTAAGTTTGCCCTTTGTTTAGTTGTCACACCCTGAAAATACTTGTTATATGGCAGCGGAATGGAATACCTGGGTGTAACGAACATGGCATCTCATACAAGGTTATATTGAACGACCTAAAGTGTCGTTTTGAAAATACATCGTTTGATCATTATAACATTCAGAGTTTACAAAATAGGTCCCAAAATAATGTTGTAAATTCATGAAAACTAGTTCAACATGATCAAACGTTACATAAGTGCATGAAAATAAAAAGGTGAGACGCGCCGACTCCGCGACTCCATGTAGGTCCAAAATGCATGCCAACATGAGATGTCTTAATTACCTGAAAATACATTTCTAAAACGGTCAACAATAATGTTGGTGAGAAATCATAGGTTTATAAAAATGAATGTTATGCGGTAACCTCAAGTATAATGTGTAAGACATAAGTCTCATGAAAAAAAATTTGTACAATAGCCCTTAAGCTCATGACACCGAAGCTGACTGATGAAAATGCCCCTCCAGAGTGTTTTACCAGGCACTCTAATGATGTTAGACATGAAATGCACCCATTTGACTGTTGGTATAACCAACGCGGATGGAGGCGTCACCCTCAATAGATCTATCCACTCACTCTCGCTTACAGGGAATTAACGGTTAATGATAATAAACAGGGGACTTTAACTTGGTAAATGCGGTAACTTAAGCATTGTACTTGAATTTGATACTTAGGCCCGTATGGAAAATGGTGCAATGTATTCTCCCCCGTGGGATTTGAAATGAAATAATTAATTGAAAACGGGGCTATGAAAACTCACCTGTAGTGATGGAACAATATACTATGAAGTGAACTTGAAATATCAAGGCGCAACTCCTAGCCGCAACCTAAAATGAATGTATGTAATCTAACTTAGATTATGAAATGAATTCATGTATGCACTTGCACTTATAATCTATACCACTCGTATTAATTCAAAATATGTAATATTGTCGAATATATAATTTATATTATCGTATTAAGTCATAATGAATATTACATGTTCATATGGTGTAACGATGTTTTATGATAGCCGTTTGGCGATAAAATGTGAAAATACAAGTTTTCGTCGTAAAATATTATACTTGGTAATTTCTGAAATACGGCTAAAAATGGCCTCGGAAAACTAGTTGTAAATCAGTGAATATTGAGAGTTAGGAAACAAAATTTGTATTTCTGGAAAGATTAGCACCAAGCCTAAATATGTTCAGTAGTGAAGTTTTGCTAAATGTGCCCAGATTTTAAGATAAATGGTCGAAAAGTATGGTGTTTAGGCCAAAACTGCCATTTCTGGGCAGTTTTTATGAATGTTTGGATGGCTGTAGTTTACTCATTTTAAGTCCAAATAACAAACGGCTTTTCGATTTGAAAACTAGGCCAGGTGCTCTAACTTTTGTTCCTTGGTGTCCTGACTCCAGAAATGAGTCTATTGATGGGAAAATAGCTCCCAACATGGGTGTTTGTGGATTTTCTGATTTGTCTTAAAAAATATACCAGTGTTAGTGCTGATGGAAATTTTTAGTGAACATTTATCTTTGAAAATTCATAACTAATTCGTTATAAGCCCGTTTCTCGAGTTCTTTATATCCCCGAAATGGTGAGAAAGTGTACTAACATATTTTCAATAGTTTGGTATGTTTTGACAAGGTCTAAGGCTCGTTTTTTGTCCATATATTTCGTACATCAGCAACATATTTTTCAGAAAAGTATATATATTTAGTGTAACTTGTTTTTGGCATAACTTTTTCATCGTAAGTCCGTTTTTATCCGTTCTTTCGACCATGGATTCATCTAAAAGTGTATTTTCTAGTTCTTGGGTCAAAAAGGAATCCAAACCTACTGAGTTTACCCAATTTTGCAAATAGGGACAGTAGTGAAATATATTGTCTTAAAAATGGTTTTTCCTAGTTAATTCTTGTCCAAGTCCATCACCAACAACATCAACTCATCCCTTAATCTACCATACACCTTCCTAGGGTGTCATGGGTTCCCTAACATCATTTTTCAATCATTTTTCCATAGGTTCACTAGTAATTCATTTTATAGATAAAATGATATAAAACATAAGTTTAGTGGTATAGATTTTTACATGCTTGTACATAGACAATAAAAATAGGGTTAATGTCATGTAATAGCTATATACTTTCCCACTTGTGCCATTATCAGATACCAACCCAAAATATTACAACAATACCCATCAAACTTTATAAATTTTTTCCATTGTCATACTTTTGCTTACGTGGCATAATTGGCAACCGGCTACACAGGTTAAAATTAAATATTAATTTTTTTTTATCTATTTTTTTTTCATCTTCCTCCTTCGAACTACACAAAACCACATTACCACTCCAAACTAAACTCTAACATGCATCTTAACAAGAGCATGAACTAATATAACTAACAAACAACTAAAACTAAAACTTGTGTCACAGCACATTCGACAACCACACAGGACCAAAAACTACCCACCACTACTGCATCCCCATGATATTAAAACAATAACCAAATTTGCAGTCACATCACACTTACATCCCACTTTTTCATTTTGCAATACCAGTCCACTTTGTCATCTTGCAGTAACAAATGGGTTTTAGTAAGGTCTTGGTGGTTGTTTTTTATTGTGCTCGATTAGTATAGATAATAGATTGTTATGTTATGTTTGTAGTGTAGATTTAAATTTAAGTTTTTTTGGGTGGTTTTAAAAATGGCCGGAATTACGCAGTGTTCTTGAGCTTGTTTTTGGGGAGAAAGGAAATGATTGAGGAAGGAAGATGGTCAAAGGTGTGTTCTTGAGTTTTTTGGGGGAGGAAAGTGGGGAGAAAGGAAGTGATTGTGGAAAGAAGGTGTGTGTGATTTTTATTAAAAACAGGTTCCGCCCAGATCTGGGCAGAAAAGGAATGATTATCCTTCTTTTCTCTCNTATGTTATGTTTGTAGTGTAGATTTAAATTTAAGTTTTTTTGGGTGGTTTTAAAAATGGCCGGAATTACGCAGTGTTCTTGAGCTTGTTTTTGGGGAGAAAGGAAATGATTGAGGAAGGAAGATGGTCAAAGGTGTGTTCTTGAGTTTTTTGGGGGAGGAAAGTGGGGAGAAAGGAAGTGATTGTGGAAAGAAGGTGTGTGTGATTTTTATTAAAAACAGGTTCCGCCCAGATCTGGGCAGAAAAGGAATGATTATCCTTCTTTTCTCTCTTCTTCAGTTCTTTTCTTTTCTTTTAATGAAGAAGTTGAGAACAGAGTGTTAGAGACGGCCACCCGAAGAAGATGGTCGGAAAAATTGGGGAAGATGACCGGGAATGATATGGCATCTATGTGGCCGGAAGAAGTGGAGAAGATGACCGGATAATGGAACACACCGGAAAAAGATTACCAAAAAGTGGCCGGAAGAAGTGGAGAAGATGACCGGAATATGATTACCCAATTTTGTAGGTCAAATGATGATATCAACACAAAAATATGAAAGTTTGTAGGGTATTTTTGTATTATTTTGAGTTGATATCTGATAATGGCACAAGTGGGAAAGTATGTAGCTATTACATGCCATTAACCCATAAAAATACATAAACCTTGTAAGAAATTTGGTAGAATTTATGAAAAATAATTTGATAAACTTACTTGAAGGGTTTGTGAATTTTTGAGGATGAAAACCTAAATACACCTTGGGTTTTTATTTCAAAACCCTAAAAGGAGTACTAAATGGACTAGAAAATAACTTGTTCTTGAAAAACTTGTGGTTGCCTCTTGTTCTTGATCTTTGGTCGAGCACACCAAGAGAGAAAGGAAGAAAACTTTTGTTGTTTTGATCTAAAAAAAATATAAGTGTTGCATGTAAAAATGTTAGGTAAGCTTTGAGGTTTATGTACTTGAGATTTAGTGAAGACATGTGTCTTTGGACACTACCAAAACCGGCCACCTAGCCTTGTGGTTGTGTGGTGTAGTTTTTGTACACTATTTATTTTACGGGGTACCGTTTAGTGTATAGTTTGAGCGGTTAAGCGTTATCGGGTACCTGGTTAATTAGAAATAAATTCTAACGGAACAAAACGGGATATAACAAAGTTGTAAAAATTATAAAAATATAATTTTTGTAAACATTGGATGTTTTGATAGTTATTGCTTGGTTGGTACAAATATTGTTATAAGTTAATATAAATGAAGGTTTAAAAATATAAAACCTTAAAATATAAAATAATTAACTTTTACAATTTTAGTGGGAATATTTATAATATATAAAAATATTAGTGCCATAGTGGGAATTGTTTGGTGTATTGATTAAAAACTATAATCATATGTTAATATTTATTTGAAGATAAATAAATATATGTAACTTGAAATTATATAGATTCTACGAGTGGGATACACTACTACAAAAACTGGATTTACCCACTACCAAATCCGTGGGAAAATCAGTGTGAAACGGTCGTTATCCACAGATTTCACATGGATTCGTTCCGTGTGTAAAAACCCCGTGGGTAAATATTTTCCCACGAGAATTCCCATGGGCGTTGACTATTTTCCCACAAATATTACCGTGGATAATCCGTGGGTTTAATTTCCTACAGATTTCTCACGAATTTCCCACAGTTTTTAGTAGCCATTTTCCATACATATCCGTGGTTTTTTTGCTACTGNAAAAAAAACGAATCATTAAACTTACTTACCCTCATAGAGACTCATTAGATCTTTGATCATTTAATAAACGATAAAGGAACCCGTTTGACTTTCCGGCAAGCCTTAGGATTCCGATTTTATTGACGTGAGTGTCTGTGTATGTTTTTGGTGGGAAGAATATTCAGGAAGAAAATGGGGGGCGGGGGGTGGGGAATTATCAGAGATGGGAGAAGCTTCAAGAGAGGTGATTGTGAGTGTGTGGGAAGGTTCTAGGTTGTGTGGAGAGGGGGAATACAATACACATTAATTAGACATGTAGAAAGGTGTATATGTGTATCTATTCCGTACAACTGGGTTGCAAAGTGAGTAACATGTGTACACTATGAACAGTAGCATGCTATGAAAAAAAACTTTGTATCAAAACGGGAAACGGGGTGCACTGTTACTAAGGTACTGTAGCAGGCACCCCTAATTAACTTAGACTCCATGTGAAATGCTGCCATGTGTGAAGTGACCATGTAACAACCAATGAGGTTTCAATTTAAATTATTACGGGTCCCGTAATACACACAACTTGTACCCCGTTACAAAACAGGTTTTAGAATATATATAAATATTTTAAGCACAACAAATTAACATTCTTTCGTAACATTACAGGCTACATAAATAATCTACTTTGTGATCTTTATAATCCATCCAACTTAGCCAAATGAGCACTTTTCGACATGTACATGTTTCTGTTCATGTTCAACAAAATACGAAACCAAATTAGTGCATACAATCAAAATAAAAAAGGTAGCCAACATACACTATTATTTAGATCTGTGAAGCCTACTAAATGAATGAAGTGAGCATTTCCGACCATTTACCCAACGAGGTTCGAGCTTCACGAAATATATATGAGTCTAACACGAAAAAAAAATAATAATAAAAAAAGGAAGGACAGATCGAGAACCAACAACAAATCCAAAACTAATCTATAATCATATCCCTTCACCAACAACAAATCCAACAGATCGAGAACCAACAACAAATCCAAAACCAATTCCTCGCAGATCTATTAGAAGCCAAGCTTCTCTTGTTTATTCGAAACCTTTAAGAGAGAACAATAATAAGATTGTTTCATTCCCTCTTTGTCTCGTTAATAAAAACACAAAACGAAACACAAAAAATTTACCTACCGTAGATCTTTAACAAGATCTTAAAGTCAAAACGTCTTCTGGTCTTCGCGGGCTTGTTTGATTTGTGCGTAACCGTTCGAAAGAGGGTTTTCTATATGTTTCGTTTGTGACAAAAATTAACGAAATCAGTTTGTGTTGTGGTTTTGCTCGACAGAAAAGAAGGGGATGGGGGCGGAGAGTTTGTGGCTGTGTGTATTATTAGTTTTGCAAATGAATATAAGTTAGGGTTAGAGGGAGAAGAAGATATGTCTTTGAGTCTTTTTTTTAAGTGTGGCTGAGACACAGGAAAAATAGTTGTGAGATGTTTGGTTGATCATGACCATTTAATTTGCCATGTTGGCGATCCAAGTGAGTTTATCCAACGGCTGAAATACTTACTCTTATAAACATAATAAGTGTTACCATTTTCACTATGTATACTTTATTAACATAATAAGTTTTTATCATTTCACTATGTAGTATTGATTATTCGACTACTTAATAAGAAAAAGAAAAATTATGGGGTAAAATTTAATTTTAATTTTTAAATTTAAGTTAACATGTTAAACATTATGAAAGTGTAATAATCATAGAGTTATTGCATATATATAGTTGATAGTGTATCAATATTAGTGGCTCAAGCCCATAATTACACGCTCGAATCAATCTCATCAACACTTGATGAAGCCCGGCTTAAATGAGCATAAACGAGCTTAAC
>LBNU01015902.1:107394-140147 GCA_014162995.1 Artemisia annua
GAAATCCGTGAGTAATGGAGCTAAAATTTGCCACATACTTTTGGCCGTGGCTAATATGTGTGAAATGTGCCACAAGTTTCCCACGGACGTCTAATAAACATAAATAGTGTGAAAATGGTCGCAAATCTGTGGGAAATTTGCGACGGATTTCACACAAAAACTTGGTCAACAATTTAGTGTGTAATGAGTGGGAAATCCATGGGAAATTTACGACATATTTCCCACTGAAATTTGGTCAACACTTTGGTGTGTAATTTGTCGGTATCCCGTGTGAAATTTCACACAGTTTCGTTTCCGTGGGAAAATTTCCGTGGGAAAAACCAGTTTTTGTAGTAGTGTGCATTGAGTTTTCTAGAAAATTTCACCCCCACGTTTTAGGTATAGAGAGTCATATACTTTTTAGGCATTTTAAGTAGTCTCTTGTGTACGTATTTTCTTTTGCTCTTAGGTATAGAGCAAGGCCGGTGTTGGACAGGGGCAGGTTGGGCCATCGCCCAGGCCCTAAGATTTGGAGGGGCACCATTTTTTGCAGTCCATTTATATATATAACAGCTCCAAGAAGCCTTTTCTCAGCCCAAGTTTAAAAGTCAGTCACAAAAACCAATATTTGAGACCCTTTTTCAGTCCAACTTCAAAGTTTATCAACACAATAACGTTTAGGGCCCTTTTTTCAGTTAAATTCAAATTCAGTTGCATCATTGCATGCCGCTACTAGTCCTATCATGTCTTTTATTTGTATGGAAAAAAAATCAAACAACTACATTTTTATATTATAGACAATCGATGTTAAATTTATATTAACTAACAAACACATATAATATGAAACTACAAACACATATGAAGACATATTAAGTAATGTGAGAATGTGTAAGTCGACAAAATATAAAAACGATATTTTCTGTGAGAAATCTGTGGGTATTTACACACGTATTTCCCACGGATTTATTAAATTGGTAGGTAATCTGTGGGAAAGTATACACATATTTCCCACGGACATAATCGTTTTCTTTTACTTTTTTGATATAGTTACACGTTCACGCATATACACATCGATATACCTAGATATAAAACATCTATAGTTACAATGAATGTCATAATCAAACATATGGAACATATACGTGTAGATATGCACACACATATAATGATTTGTTACACAAAAAGATTATTCATAAACCAACACATACACTTGTAATACTGACATAAATAGTTATATTAATTAACCAACACATATAATATGAAACTACAAACACATATAAAGACATATTAAGTAATGTGAGAATGTGTAAGTCGACAAAATATAAAAACGATATTTTATGTGGGAAATCTGTGGGTATTTACACACGTATTTCCCACGTGTTTATTAAATTGGTAGGTAATCTGTGGGAAAGTACACACATATTTCCCACGGACATAATCGTTTTCTTTTACTTTTTTGATATAGTTACACATTCACGCATATACACATCGATATACCTAGATATAAAACATCTATAGGTACAATGAAGGTCATAATTAGACATACGGAACATATACGTGTAGATATGCACACACATATAATGGTTTGTTACACAAAAAGATTATTCATAAACCAACACATACACTTGTGATAATGACATAAATAGTTATATTAACTAACAAACACATATAATATGAAACTACAAACACATATGAAGACATATTAAGTAATGTGAGAATATGTAAGTAGACAAAATATAATACGATATTTTATGTGGGAAATCTGTGGGTATTTACACACGTATTTCACACGGATTTATTAAATTGGTAGGTAATCTGTGGGAAAGTACGCACATATTTCCCACAGACCGGTTAATTAGTTACTTTATAAAAAAAGACCGTGTGAAATCCGTGAGTAATGGAGCTAAAATTTGCCACATACTTTTGGCCGTGGCTAATATGTGTGAAATGTGCCACAAGTTTCCCACGGACGTCTAATAAACATAAATAGTGTGAAAATGGTTGCAAATCTGTGGGAAATTTGCGACGGAATTCACACAAAAACTTGGTCAACAATTTAGTGTGTAATGAGTGGGAAATCCATGGGAAATTTATGACATCTTTCCCACTGAAATTTGGTCAACACTTTGGTGTGTAATTTGTCGGTATCCCGTGTGAAATTTCACACAGTTTCGTTGCCGTGGGAAAAACCAGTTTTTGTAGTAGTGATAGAATGCAAATGATGTCGTGATGAAATGTAGACTAACCCTAGTCTATGAAATGTATGATGAATGATGTCTCATGATAATGTGACTTAACCTGCCCGGTTTCGTCAAATGAATATCTGTAAACCTAGTTTACGTGAAATGATGAATGGAAATATGATGAATTGAAATTGGTGAATAATGAGTTGTTGAGACTTGAGAAAATGACCTGAAATTGTGACATTAGTTGTTAAATTATGATCACTTTAAGAATTAGGATTTATCTTAGCCCTAATATTTATGATTGCCTATGTTAGTAGAACCATATGAGTAATTAAATATTTGCCTATAAGATTAGAAGGAAGAATACATGTTCTAAAGACATTATATTAATATTTGAGATATTTTGAGTAAAATGCATTGAATTCTGAGTTTATGATGCCTAAACTGCTATATGCTGTTATTACATGCTTGGTTGGAAACTTATGAATGATTTTAAGATTTTAGAGGCTTGAGTGAGATAGAATTTGGATGCCAAGACACCTTAAGAATGAATCTTGAATATAAAACAGAGCATTTTTTGTGCAGAGCATAAAAACCGCCAGTTTTGAGGACCAAAACCGCGGGTCTTTTACTAAAACCGCCGAAATTTTTCATAATTTTGAAAATTCTATCACGTAACCGCCGGTTTTATTTCGAAAACCGTTGATTTTCTGGAACAATTTGATTGCAGCATGCATGAAACCTGCTTAAATGATTATGATTATGATGCTATGTTTTCTAACAACTAATATTGCTTGTTTGTGTATGTTTAAAGACTAAAAATGCAGGACATGATGAGGAATCTGGATCCTCAAGGCAGAGGCAAACTAAAGGGAAAAGAGAGACTATAACATTGGAGGAGGCATTAATGCCAGTGGTTTCTCACCCTCATCTACTGTGGAGAACATGTAACACCCAGACAAGGAAAGATTACAACAAGGTTCTAAGCACCTTATACCAGAAGAGCCCCTATGCTCCATACCTGTTAGAACGGGAAGTTCCGTTATCCTTTATTTTTCCCGTTATACTTTGTTTTTAAATTCTAAAGCATTAGGGACAATGCTTAATTTAAGTATGGGGGGGGGAAGATAACTTGAAAAATAAAGAAAAACTTATGATAGTATCTGAGAAAAATTTAAAATGATAAGACAAAAATTTAAGAAAAGCGCCGCTTTTGGCAAAAGAACGCCGTATTTATAAGTAAAGACCGACGCACATTCTAGTAATGTACGCCAACTACGGGGGTATATAAAACGAAATAAAATTGGAAATAACTAAAGAATTTTATAAAAAAACGTATCCAAAACAATTATAAGAAGTCTGAATCGGGATTAATGACATTATTTGCACATTTTATGACCATTACCACTATAAATGTGAGGATTTCAACCCTATATCGGCATATACCTTTTATGCTTGATTTCTTTGTTTATGAGTGTGCCGATAATTTATGTTATTCTAGAACTTGTATTTGAAATCATTATGAGACCGTAGTGAGATCACATTCGTCTGATATAAGTATT
This sequence comes from Artemisia annua, assembly GCA_014162995.1. NCBI lineage: Eukaryota > Viridiplantae > Streptophyta > Magnoliopsida > Asterales > Asteraceae > Artemisia > Artemisia annua. The sequence continues at coordinate 111,119 of LBNU01015902.1, forward strand.
TTTATATGATAAGAGGCAAAATTTAGGAATTACACCATATATGAGCTATCCATTTTGCAATCGAAATATAACCCTTTAGCACTCACTTTTAGTGCTATTATCCATTAGATACACCCTTTTGAGCCATGAAATCTCGTTTCTATTTGTCTACCAAGGAAATAACCAAAAATATGTTGCTTAGTCGGGAATATGAGAATTGGAATATATATAAGAAAGAAAAAAGTATGGTTGTATACCAATTACGATGAGTATGAAGAGTGCACACTTTATGTTTGTTATAATGTGGTTGAAAAAAAAAGTATGAATTCCCGACTTAAGTGTTTACAACAAATATTCCATATACATACCTTATAACCCTTAAAACCCAATAAAAGACCTCTTTGATATTTATACTTGGTGCTTACGCCACGTCGGTGGAATTTTGTTTCTTTTACAAGCATATGGTTAATCTATAAGTTATGACTGAGCTATAAGAGTGAATTCTAAACCAAAACTATTTTTATGAGTGCTTGAGTTAATATGAAACTTTGATACTTTCGTGAGGAGCATGTCATGTTATTCTTGGTTGATTTGGATACACAACAAATATATACTTTTGAAACTTGTACGAGACTTAGTTTTTGAAAGGACATTTCTTTTATGCTTGAGGGCAAGCATTGGTTTAAGTATGGGGGAGTTTGATGAGTCTCGTATTATACATGTTTATACCCCCGATATTATATGAATTATAGGATAAAATAGTCACATTTCTAGGACTTTTGATACTTAATACAAGAATATATTTGCAGGACAAAGGTCTGGTGAAAGTAACAAGGAATACACGAGTTAGATGACTTTGTGAACATAAAAGGAAAAGACATAGTTTGGACTAAAGCACGCCGCTTATATGAAGGAAGAGCGCCGCTTACGGGCATCTTTGGTCAACTATATATCTACGAGTCAAACATAAAGTACGCCGATTTTATACAATATAAGCGCCGGTTACGCAAGATAAAGCTCGCCGGTTTTACACAACATGCGCGGCTTACTTCACATGACAGTTATACTTTCTACATTAATGAGCTAACTTAAATGGCAAGACCGATCATTTGCTTGTCATAAACGTACAGGGACGAGTTAGGGTTGCATCTACTCTATAAATAGGAGCCTAATTCGGAGTTTTAGAAACGACACAACAACAACAAAAAACACTTGATCATAGAAGCAATTAGTAGTGGTTTTCACCAAAACCACTAGCTAAGTAGAAGGAACCACACTTGGAGAACCACTTGGAGCTTGAATACTTTCGGTATAATTTCGTTATAATACTAGAAACACTTGTTTACGTGTTTAACTTTATGAATAATATGGAGTAGTAACCTTATGTTTGTTTAAGGCATTTGAGCCATGTTTGTTAAGAGAATGATGTTATGAATATTGAATCTATGTTACTTGCATTTGATATGTCATTGTTTAGTGTTCTATCGTTTGTTTTGATTGATCATAGTGATTGCCTAAAGGTCGAAAGATTCAATCATGTTGGTTATATTATGAACTGTCTGTCTATAACAATTCATTGCTATGCTTGTGAGAATTGCTTAGTAAAACAAATGACAACCTTAACTATGATACGTTTAATGGCTAGTCTAAAGTCTAATGACTTGACTAGAGGAAATGCATGTTATATACTTCATACTTGGACCAAACTTTATGCATTCTGTGTATCTAGAATCAAAGGCCGAAAGGAGATTCTCTTACATAGGATAGATATATTAGTTAACGTGACCAACCATCATGTTTTACTCTTATGCATTGTCCATGTAACTTCTGTGATACTTCTCATTATTCTCATGTGATTTGCCTTGAATTAACATACTTTTAATATAAATTGGGAAAACATTTCAAAGAACTTAAATCCAACAAAAACGGTTTTAGTGATAAGTGACAATCATTTGAACTTAATTTTGTTACCTATAGCTAGCAATAAGAAACAACATCCTCTCTTGGGACGACCTGGTCTTACCTCAAACCTTTGCTATAAACGGGGGTTATACTTTTACCCATGTGTTTTGTGTAATAAGGAAAATGGTGAAACTAGTTTAATAAATATAAAGTTTTCGAAACACATCAGTACTATAGTATTTGAGGATGGTCGAAATACAAAAACTGACTTTGACATCATCATCCAACGGCATTCAGGATCCGCTCAAAGAGTTAACCACTAAATCACCTGAAGCTTAGACTATATTTTCCTCAAGATACTTATGATAATTGACTACCAACCACATGAAGCAGAGCAGGTTATTGAGTTTAGTTGCCACTCTAGGCCTCACTATATCAGTAATCTAGTTATGGTGTTTGACAAGGGGCCTAACTCACACCATGTTCAAAAGGGCCTAAACTAAATCAGTAATCTGATCATGTTCACATTAAAGTAAAGATTAAGATTCTATTAGGCATCATTCAACTAAAGAGATATCCCATGGGAAAAACTTCACATCTATTGGGAGCCTACTTTATGAAACTTTACTGAACCACACGAAACAGAGCAAAGTATATAATGAACCACTAAACTACATACAGTCAATAGATACATTTCCAACACTAAATAGGCTTTTTCCCATAAGTCTTCGAGTATCACATCAACCATTCCATCGTCTTCCTTCCAATTCTTCCTATATTTAGCAAACACATACTCTATGATATCATCAGTTAGTTCCACTTTGCTCCAATATCAGCAGTTAGTCCCACTTTGCTCCATGATATCATCGTCTTCCTTCCAATTCTTCCCATATTTAGCAAAAACCCTTCGAAAAATCTGCCATTGTACGAATGTTTCTTTTTTTTTTCCTTTAAAAAAAAGTATTTAGGTTTGTGAGGACTGATCTGGTTTTAGAAGTGATCTAGTAGTGAGGAGTGATAAAGTGTTATATGATCAGGTTAGGTTAGCTTAGGGTAAGGTTTTGGCTGGAAAAGGACGAACGGTGCAATTATTGTACAACCACAAAGACGAAATTTGTAAAAAAAAAANCTAGTTTCATAGTTCATAACGAGTCATTTTCGTGTTGGTTATTCATTTCAATCATTCTGGGAAAGTAGATAGAGTATCTTTAACTCTTTCCCTATTGATTAAGATCAGTGTTGCAAAAAAAGGTCTACAAGGCCGATTAATCGTCGATTAGGTGCTACAAGGCCACCGACCTTGCCGATTTATGTAACTGGGTCAAACAAATAGGTCAACCGTCGTCAACGGCGATCAACGGCGGTCAATGGTGGTCAAACTTGCCGGAAACCTATAAATATTCCCGGAAGTACCCAAAACTCATTATAAGCTTATTTTGATCACTTATAGTAACTGTTTAAGTCTATTACAAGTTTTTTTTTAGAAAATACATTGCTGGAAATACATAAAACTCAGCGGAAATACACAAAACTTGCCAGAAATAACTAAAATTTGTCAGTAATGCCAATCCGATTAATCACCGATTAATCCCGCCTAGACCGATTACAAGCTACAAGGTGGTCGACGCCCGACTACCGATTCGCGATTTTTGCAACCTTGATTAAGATAAGCTATTTCTAAAGTGGACTACACCCATATTTAAAATCTAACATTATACTTAAAAAAAGAAAAAAGAAAAAAAGAAAGAAAAGAAAAAAGGCTTAACTAATTAACATCATGGATTAGTTTAATTTATGATGATATCAAGAAAAATTAAGTAAAGTCAAGGGAAGAAAAAGAAATTAGGAAAAGAGGAGTGATATGATCATAAAAAAATTTCCACTAAGAAGTCCCACAAACTGATGTGGTGGCGTGCCATTTGTGAGTTTCTCTCCCATCTCTCATTGAACAAATCACACTCCGCTACATCAGTTTGTGAGACTTTTTTGCGGAAATTATTTTGTGATCATATCACTCCTCTTAGGAAAATAAAACAAAAAAGTATAACATGAAAATATGATTGTGCCGATTCATACAACATGAATACCACTAAAATAAAGATGAAATGTAATCAAGCCCATAACATGTTACTCCTTTCCATGTGAACTTCCATTCAAGATCTACCCCTTTACAACTTCATATACATCAACAAAATCTTTTGATGACATTACAACTAACATGTAAAAGTGTAAAGTGGAATTGGTGATCCATCCGAAATCCATAAACGAAATATATAGGTAGTAAGTTAGATTTAGTGGGTAAATAACTTGTTATATTGTTGGATTTATCTTATTTCAGCCTGAATCAATATTCTATACGAGTTTTATATAAACTATAGGGCTTTAATGGTGCAAAAATCTTAGCTAAGATTTTATAACAGTATGAATTAAGAGAGAAATTCCATCGTGCATGTGGACATCAAGTGATTATCGGAGATACGGCAAACTGTATTAAATCCTTATGTTCGTGTGTGTATGGTTGCTAGTTGGTCTCTTCTTCATTCATTGATCAGTTTTGCCTAACATAGCAAGTTTGATAAGTCCTAGAAATGATACGTCAATTCGCAGAAGATTAAGAATATTCTTCCTTATGCTCTCAACATCTCGACGTGTGCTTAATTACTACGGAGTATCATGTAATTATCTTATGGAAGTACAAACGTTTGTTGTTTTCATGAGCAGGAGTACTATAACTCAAAGGTGTAAACATCATATGTAATTAGCCATCCAAGAAAAATGGCAAAAACAGTTTGAACATGTACTGTTACAATAATTCAATCATGAATTCTAGTTGAGACTGGAAGTTTATGCATAGGCTATCACTTATTTGCTTTGGACTTTAACGTGTTACATAAAGGATCAGAATATCCTTCGGGTATGCGACACAAGCATTTTCTAATGTGTGGATTAAGGAAGTGTAGGCCTGATGATCGATCAGAACTTATTAGGTTAGCTCATGATGGTATTAAAACTCTACATATATGCGGTAGTTGTTGGAAAACATAATCCATTAATCTTTGTTTTTCAAAATCAATGCTGCATATTTTGTTAGGGCTGCTGCAATTCGACACAGACAAGAAGAAAACATATTAGTTATGGGTCGAAAGAATTATAGCCTGCAAGATTTGTTTTGGGCCAACCAACCCATTAGATAGAAACGGTTATTTAGTCAGATTAGGATATAACGTTTAGTTTTTAGGGTTGTATCGTTTATATTAAACGTTACAACGTTTCATCTCTTATATATAGATTACGTTTGCTGTAAACAATTCGTTAACCCTTTCTTATTATCAATATCAGATTTAAGGGTTCACCCAGTCTTCCTTGTTTCACTTTTATTGATTCTTATTTTATATGTATGATTAGCATGTTGTTGTTATGATCATTCGATCCTGGAAATTCTCCCACACAACCTGTGTAATAGTAGTAACCATTCTTAGAGATAGTGTAACATTCTCTTGATGTACTTGGTGCATGTGTTTCTTCTCTAAACAAAAGAATTTATGTACCCCCAACATATTTAGATTGTACAATATAGACATCTTTTTAAATATTAATGTCTGTTGTTCTGTCTATTTGCTGTATATTTTAACTATTTAGTTAGATCTACAAATTATTTCATATTTTTTATATATTTGATGTAGCAAATGCCATTAAAGTGACAACTTAAATCATAGTAAGCATTGGAGCTCTATAAATAGGTCTCATATGCTTCATATTTCACTCACTCCACTTCAAACACAATCTTAATTAGTTCTCTCATTTTTCATATCTTTCCAAGTAATCCCAATGGCAACAGTTGAGGTACTGTCTACAACATCACCTTACTTTTTTTCTTCATTCTATACCAATTGATTGATTCATTGTTAACTTTTTTTCATATAAAAAGTATATATACTTAAATGGTTGATCCATGCAAGTAATTTTGAATACAACGCATTCATGCCAAGGAGTTGATCGATTGTGTACAATATTAGTGTATGTGCGATTTAGCAGTGAACCAGTGACAAAACCTATGGTTGTATTTAACTACTTTTCTTAGTTGGTTACATACGTGTCCACAGTTTAGAAAGCTTGTAAAGCAATATCATCCTTGAACTAGGAAAAAAACGGCTACGACAACTTAAGAGTTAAATTGCTTCTTAGCATTTTATTTTGGGCTACATATTGTATATGATGTAAATTTTTCACATGTTCATAAAATTCTAAATATGTTTGTTTCAGGTTGAGTCANTAGAAAGCTTGTAAAGCAATATCATCCTTGAACTAGGAAAAAAACGGCTACGACAACTTAAGAGTTAAATTGCTTCTTAGCATTTTATTTTGGGCTACATATTGTATATGATGTAAATTTTTCACATGTTCATAAAATTCTAAATATGTTTGTTTCAGGTTGAGTCAGTTGCAAACACTTTACCGGAGAATGTTGAAAACACCCCAAAAGTTTCACAAGAAGTAGAGCCATCACCACCTGCTCCAGAGCCAGTGGTGGAGGAGCCAACAAAAGAACCCGTTGTGGATGCTCCCGCACCAGTGGCAAGGTATGTTTGGATGCTCCTGCCCCAGCTGAGGAGGCACCAACCACTGAAGTCTCAGTTGACACCGTAACTAAAGTGGCAGAGGAGCCAAGAGAAGAAACCATGGTCGATGCTCCTGCCCTAGCTGAGGAGGCACCAACCACTGTAGTCACGGTTGTGACCGAGACTAAAGTGGTGGAGGAGCCTAAAAGAGAGGTAGAAGAACCAAAGTGACCGAGGAGGCCAGAGAATCTGTGGACGAAGTTGAAAAACCAGCAGAGGTTGTTGCTACTACTGAAGTTGCAAAAGAAGAATAAACAATGAGCTATATATTTGTTAACCTTTTCTTTCTATTTTTAGCATGGTCTAAGTTTGGTTTTTATTTTGTTAATTCATCAAAAGCCAAGTGGCAAGGTATGTTTGGATGAAAAAAATGTGAAGCACCACTTCAGGTTTCAATTATATTCCAATTTTGAAGTCTTGGTTAGTTTCTGCCATATCAACTTTTGTAATCATCTTTTACTTGAGAATATTCAATAGTGGGTTGAAGAGACTAAAGAAGTCAAATGTATCCCTCACTGCATAAAAGCTTTAAAAAATTAATTCAAAACATTCCTATATAATAACTTAAAGTTATACAACTTTTGTAATCATCTTTGACACATTCGTTGTTTATAAACTAAAAAAAAAAAAAAAAAAAAAAAAAAAAAAAAAAAAAAAAAAAAAAAAAAAGCTTAAAAGATACTATAAGAATTTGTTACGATACTATTTGCTAAACAAGCTGAGTCCAACTAATCCTTATATGTGCAATTGATGTGCAAATACCATGACTAGTCGCGAATGTGCTCTGATTAAGAGATTGGTTCAAGTCTGGAAAATGCTCTATTTGAAGATAATTTTCTAAGAATATACAAAAGGGTCAAGAGCTGCAAAAACAAAGAGATCATGCCCAGTTGAGAGATATAAATTGGCAAAGATCTCATAAGAAACACAAAGAAATACCATATAGTAACCACATAAGCTACAATGCATAATATCAAAGCCTATTAGAAAACCTTCATGTTGACTATAAATCATGCAGAAGTAGTAGCAGCAGAATCAAGGAACTAATATAATTACACTGTTTAAGTCGAACACAAACTAGGAACCATAAACGATCCCTTATGGTTTGTAACAGGGAATTACTTGAAGAATGGGTATAATAATAAAGTCAGACTAAAACATGGTTTATAACCATCACATTATCACAACCAACCTCTACAACTACAAGGTACTGTATGAACAACCACTTTTAATTTGTAATAAACAATCATCACAATTTTGATATGAAGGGAAGCAGTTGAGTGTAAAGATGGGAACGGGGAAGATATATGTTTCGTGACCACGAGAAACCAACTCATCAAGAACCCAATTATTGATTTGTAAACCACCACCTCAACGAGCATCAAATCTTATGGTTTCAAAGACTCATCCCCGCACTAAAAATGTATTATCACACATACCATTATTTCCAGATCATCAATCCAAACACACTCTAAATCTTGAAAATAACATCAGGACCTCATATACCTAAAAGCCGTAGATCATGCAGAATCACATAGTGAAATACTGACTCTAAGACTAAATCAAGAATGAGCAAGCAAACAACAATGTCAAAATAGCATTTGCCAATAATATGCAAAACTACAAGATAACAAGTAATTTGAGAAAACAGACAAGCTACCTACAAAAGAGAACCATTCTTACAATCACTTCTAAGGACCTTCCGAAATTCTTCGCTAAAGTATATCTCATTGAACACAACATCCAAATCCCAAAAATATCACAAAAACAAAAATAGCATAGCATATTCTCAACTCTTAAGCCTTTGGCATCCATAGCCATATGTTTTGCTACCTAAGTTTAGAAGACAATGACAAGTAATTTCTAAGGATTTACATGAAGGTTTTGCAACTCCTTCCGAATAAGATAAAACTACCATGACATTGATTATAGAACAATAGCTGATATTTAAACTTCCAAATACACATTGATAACTATTTGAAAAGCATACAAAGAAAATATCCATTGTTTAGAATATGGAGACATCAATCCATAACCATGAAAGGGAACATAAAACAAACTCACAACTTCACATTCGGAAAGCAGAGAACCACCAAACAAGATCCTTAGAACCCACCACGCAGACGGAGAACAAGGTGAAGAGTCGACTCCTTCTGGATGTTATAATCAGCAAGAGTACGACCATCTTGCAACTGCTTCCCAGCAAAGATCAAACTCTGTTCGTCTGGTGAGATCCCCACTTTGTCTTGAATCTTTTCCTTCACACTATCGATTGTATCTGAGCTTTCAACCTCCAAGGTTATTGTCTTTCCAGTCAACGTCTTGACAAAAATCTGCATTCCTCCCCTCAGCCTTAGCACAAGATGAAGAGTCGACTCCTTCTGAATATTGTAATCAGCAAGTGTACGACCATCTTCCAGCTGCTTTCCAGCGAAGATCAACCTCTGCTGGTCAGGTGGGATCCCTTCCTTATCCTGGATCTTGGCCTTGACATTATCGATTGTATCTGAACTCTCCACCTCCAATGCGATAGTCTTTCCAGTCAACGTCTTCACAAAGATTTTCATTCCTCCTCTTAACCTCAGAACCAAATGAAGGGTCGACTCTTTCTGGATGATGTAGTCAGCTAAGGTACGGCCATCCTCGAGTTGCTTTCCAGCAAAGATCAGCCTCTGTTGGTCTGGTGGGATACCTTCCTTGTCCTGGATTTTAGCCTTTACGTTGTCAATGGTGTCGGAGCTTTCAACTTCCAATGTTATGGTCTTTCCAGTCAAGGTTTTCACGAATATCTGCATGCCACCACGGAAACGAAGGAACAAATGAAGAGTTGACTCCTTCTGGATGTTGTACTCAGCAATAGTTCGGCCAAAGTAAGGGGGTAAATGAAAGCACCGTTGAGAATATACTTACGCTTGATGTTTTGCTTTGTTTGATAGTAAATTTGTAATAAAACCAAGAGAAATGTTTGTTAGGGCAATTTTAGCGCCAATTTAAAATTTTTTACAACATTTAGAAGTGAAACCTTGATCTTAATGAGCGTCTCATGGATAGGAAATTGTATGACTAGCACAAAATCGTACCACTAAAAAATTTTCCACCCCAAATATGTGAGGTTCGCCCCTAGAATTGGTAGGAAAAGCATCCATCTTTGGTGCTATGATGTGTGTACCGGTAGCATTTAGATTCTAGAACTTGCGTTAGGACCATCTCAATTCCACAAGTGAGACTACATTCGTGTAGTTAGATCTACTACATGATAAGAGGCATTAGGATTAACCCATTGTTTTACACCCGTATATTTGTTATAATTACATTGACTTCATTGGTCAAGTAATTCTCCCACACCCTTTGCGATGTACCCATTTTTGGTACACGATACCCCTAGTACACCCCTCCGAGCCTATCCTTTCGTTTCGACCTTTGAGCATCTTACTCAAAGTGAGAATTTGTTTACACCCCACTAAATGTACACCCAAATCGCCTTAGCCTACCTTGTATGCACCCACCTTTGGTGCATTATTGTGAAAACATTTGTTAAACCCTTAGTTAATTATTCGGTCAATTACATGGTTGCTAAGTTAAGTCATATCCTTGTACATATCGTTTTGGGACGATTGGGACTCATGGGTAAAGTACTAACGTGATGAAGTAATGGGGAAGAACAACATTATTACCCCCATACGTGCTAAATATTTAAAAAGTATTCCAAGTTTTTCGATTATCTTAATTCGAGTCATTAGAATAGTGATTGTAAAGTTATGTAAAGATTCAAGTGTAAGGGGAATGCAAATCCCCTATGATGTATTATTTTGGATGGTAGGGCAAGAGTGTATGAAAAAAAAATCGAAAAATCGAAAAATCAAAAAAAAATGAAAAAGAGAGAAGAAAAAACATACGGACTACCATCCCGTTTCCTTTTATGTTTCTTTTTAGTTTTTGTTATTTCATTTTTAGACTAAGATTGAGTCGAGTCTTGACTTAAGCAACGATGTAGAGTGCATGTATTTGATCATGATAATTAACTCGCCACCACTAAAATATCCTTTTTTCCAACCAAACCGTGTTATCATATCCCTATACCTTACGTTACAACCCTTTGGAAAGACCTCTTTGATAGTTTATCTTAGGTGCTTACGCCTAGTGGAGGAGTAATTGATCCTTTCCCAAGCCTATGGTAATCTATTTGCTATGACAGGTAGTGAGTGTTATTTTTCGTTTCCATTTATGAGATCTAAACTTTATGACATTTGAGAGATGTGAGAATCCAAACACTATTTGTGAGGTGCTAGTGTATGATTTCCGTGCATGTTATGATTAGGGTCGAATAACTATTTGTTGTAATTACTTTTATATTCGTGCTAAATGACCCCTAACTCATATTTTGATTGGAATAAATGCTCATTTGCTTGAGGACAAGCAAATCTCAAGTGTAAGGGTATTTGATGAGACGAAAAGTGTTACGCTTTTAGGGGTCATTTAAGCCCTAATTCGTATAAATGTGATCAAATATTGCCCTAAATCGTTCCTTTTGTCATTTTAGGTACTTTTGAGAGGAATTCTGGAAAACATGCATATTCGGACGTTTTTGGAGCATAAAAGTGAAGAAAACGACAAAGTCTCAAAGAAGCTAGAAATTACAACCTGACGGCGTCAGGAGTCACAAGGTGACGCCGTCAGTAAGGATGACACAAGAGTGGAATTCAATTATCAAACGACAGGCCAGAAAGATTTCAAGAATTTACACCTGACGCCGTCAGGTGTTAGAAGGTGTAGGCCGTCACGTGTTAAGTTAAAGAGAGACGGCCCAGAGAGTTTTACAAGCTGACCACGTCCCAAATGGATCTAGGCCATCCGAGAACCCTAATGGCGGCGAGCTGACGGCGTCAGGCCCTATAAGCTGACGCCGTCCGAACTTATTTTCTATATATATTTTCCAAATTTTCATTCATTANCTCGAGAGGTAAAACCTGTTGTAAGGTCACAAAACCACGCATCAATCGACGTCGATTCTTCGTTTCGATTATTTTTCTAGACATTATATTTATTGTGATCTCATAGTTTTAAATGTACATGAGGTTCTTTTAGAATCATTTTTGTCTAGTTTCTCAGTACGAGACTATTATGGGGTCTTTATTACCTCGATATGACTATTTTAAAATCTTGCTCCATTTATATATCCTTCGAGAATTTATATTTGGAATCGATTGTTCTATCACGCAATAGGCGTGCCATAGAATCATTACCAATCATTGGTTATTTGGGACACAACTATAAGTTGGAGCATTAGCAACGTATAAAAGATCTAGCTACTCTTTTTAGGTCACCAAACAGGTCTGGCATTTCCTAGATTAGATAAGTGAATTATACTTTGAACTTCAAGTTCGATATTAATTAGTGTTGTGAGGATCAACATTCAAATTATTATAATTCATTCCCAATTCTTGTTGCTCATTCTCTTCCTCTGAATTAATTATCATTCTTAATATCTCACTTTGTGTGTTGTAGTGGATTCACTAGAATATAAACCGCACAACTACATGACTCTTAAATGGGAGATATATGGTTCATGACCGAGAAACCATTAAAATGGGGAGAATCGTTATAACTTTTGGCATGATGCAAATTTATAATTTATCATTTAAATAACATGCCCCCATAAACTATTAATTTTGCTCTCATAATTATTGGTTTTTTTAATCAATTTAAAACGTTTATAAACGCTACAACAAAAGCAATTCGCTTAAACGTTAGCTACAAATGTTCAATACTTGTTCCAAAAATTACCAAATAGTTGGAATTACTCACCACCATTATGAAAGATATAATATGGAAAAGTTCTCACATTCTTATAAACGGAGCCACTAATCACGCTAACTTCATGTTTGCGTCTTTATGATCATTTGATGATGCATAGATTTTAAAATCAAAATGATCTAAAATGGCACTTGTGTAGGCTTTCCTTTAGATATTTTTTAAAAAATCATAGGGAATGGCCCCTTACTTTAATTTGGTGGTAATATGTGAAGTATTAACTTCTATTGAGAGAAATAAATACAATAAAAATTATCTTTGAAGAAACTCGTGGTTCTTTTATATATTTGCGTCATAATTGACTCGGAATGGTCCAACCCGTCACGCCATATAATAAATAATGACAATAGAACTTTAGCTTCTATAAAACATATAACAATAACATGAAGTTATGTTATTTGATTCTCTTTAGGGAATCATTATGGAACTTGAGGTTCCATATATTTTTTTTCAAACATAACACGAGTTTAAGATATTGATCTTTAAAAGTATCATTTTAGAACTTGAGGTTCTAATTATTTTTCTTTAACATAACATGAGGTTATGTTACTTTAATTTTCTTTATACAATTATAATAGCACATGAAGTTCTTTCTATTTCAGTATAACATAGGTTATGTGATAGTGATTATTTTCAAGAATTTAATTGAACATGAGGTTCAAGAAAAAAATTATAATCATAACTTGAGGTTATGCTATTTATTTCTTATGAGGAACTCACAATTGAACTCAACAATAACTATTGAGTTTATTGTATTTTGATTACATTTATCGTAGTAGAACTTTAGGTTTCATGATGAATAATTACAAGGGATAATTCCCTAAATACCCCAGTTGTCTTTGTGCTATTTACATCCAACCCTGAAACTTTTCTCGTTACCCAACTAGACCGGGCAACTCGGCAACTTGAACTACCCAACCATGTGTCGCCATGTTTCCAACATTATTTTACCAAAGTAGACCAGTTGCCCTATGACTCATCACCTCGTAATCAGTAAAGCCACACTTGTCACTTACTGGTTTGAGTTGCCCAAATTTATAGGGTTGCCTAGTCTAGTTTCGTAACGAGAAAGTTTCGGGGCTGGGTGTAAATAGGACAAAGGCAACTGGGTATTTAGAGAATTATCCCTAGTTATAATAACATGAGGTTATGATATATTTTAATTATAGTAGATCTTGAGGATCTTATATAGAAATTAATGTGCATAATTTATCCAAAGCTAATTTTCTTTATTATGGAAGCAAAACTCGGCTAATAAACATTCAAAATCATAAATCAAATGAGTACAGTAAAAATTTCTATAAATTAATGGTATTGGGACCTAGATATTTTATTAACTTAGCGAGATATTATTATATTAATTAATTAACAATTTATTGATTTAAAGATGGTTATTTAAAGACAAAGATTTAAAGATGGAAAGAAATAGTGTATTAGTTTAGCAAGATACACATATAACGTATATTTAAAAACAATGATATGGTTGGAACCAAGAAATATTGTATGTTATTTATCACGGCTTACAGATATCTACTACTCTTACTCTTCAACTGCAGGTTTAGTTTTTGACAAATACTTTTTTAGCAACATCATACACAACTAATTTGACTCTTAGTATTATGTTAATTCATGTCTCTTAGGTGGAAAACAGTTTACCTAGTGTTTGTTTGTTTGTTTGTTTGTTTTTTTTTTTTTTTTTTTTTTTTTTTTTTTTTTTTTTTTTTTTTTTTTTTTTTTTCTTTTTTTAACTCCAACCTTTTTTTTTTTTGTTTAATTTTAAATTTTTTTTTTTTTTTTTTTTTTTCCAAATTTTTAAAAANTATGACTCATCACCTCGTAATCAGTAAAGCCACACTTGTCACTTACTGGTTTGAGTTGCCCAAATTTATAGGGTTGCCTAGTCTAGTTTCGTAACGAGAAAGTTTCGGGGCTGGGTGTAAATAGGACAAAGGCAACTGGGTATTTAGAGAATTATCCCTAGTTATAATAACATGAGGTTATGATATATTTTAATTATAGTAGATCTTGAGGATCTTATATAGAAATTAATGTGCATAATTTATCCAAAGCTAATTCTCTTTATTATGGAAGCAAAACTCGGCTAATAAACATTCAAAATCATAAATCAAATGAGTACAGTAAAAATTTCTATAAATTAATGGTGTTGGGACCTAGATATTTTATTAACTTAGCGAGATATTATTATATTAATTAATTAACAATTTATTGATTTAAAGATGGTTATTTAAAGACAAAGATTTAAAGATGGAAAGAAATAGTGTATTAGTTTAGCAAGATACACATATAACGTATATTTAAAAACAATGATATGGTTGGAACCAAGAAATGTTGTATGTTACTCCCTCCGTCCCAAAATTATTGTCCAATTTGAATTTTCAAAGTCAAACCGGTTAAATTGTGACCATAAATATATTATTTTTTATTATATAATACTTGATAAAAAATTATACAATTGAAAAGTACTTTTAAAACCCAATCTATTTATATATTTTGCATCAAATATTATATAATACCCACAAAAATATTTAAGGTCAAAGTTGAAGAAGAAATACTAGAAAAGTCAATACTAGACTATAAATTTGGGACGGAGGGAGTATTTATCACGACTTACAGATATCTACTACTCTTACTCTTCAACTGCAGGTTTAGTTTTTGACAAATACTTTTTTAGCAACATCATACACAACTAATTTGACTCTTAGTATTATGTTAATTCATGTCTCTTAGGTGGAAAACAGTTTACCTAGTGTTTGTTTGTTTGTTTGTTTGTTTTTTTTTTTGTTTTTTTTTTTTTTATTTATTTTTATTTATTTATTTATTTATTTATTTATTTATTTTTTCCTATTTGCAACACAACTGTCTTTTTTTATGCTTAAATTAGAAATTTATCTTACTTGAGCAGCAATTATGTTAGAGCACTAGCAAGATGCTAGGTACGTAAACGATGATCATGACTCATGAACTATTGCTAGGTACACAACCCACTTATAAAAAGACTTTCTATGCCTAATAGAGATCCAATTCAATGATAGGAGCTTAAACTTTTTGAAAATTAAATCCTTATTTGGTCTCCTTAATTTGGAAGCGACTTCGTTTCCACTTCTCCCAATGATCCACAATGTCGATTATATATCTAACCTGTCAAATAAGGGCGAGAGGTCAGGAGGCAGGTTTGTGTTGTGCTAACTTAGCTTTGAATACTCCACCATTTAACAACCCCAAACTAAGTCTGTTTCAAAGTTACAATGGACAAAAAGGTGATCTTTTTTTTCGATGTCATCATCACAAACGGGACATCCCGGTCTATCAAGGTTGAACCTCGTTGGAAGTTTTTCATTTTTTATCATCCACGTAGAGATAGATATTTTATGGGTACCTTTTTATTCCATCTTGTGTGATCTTGGACTGTTCCGGTAATTGATTTTGTGATGAAGTCACCGTAAATATTCTTAAGGCGCTTGCACTGAATTTCCATGAGTCAGTTTGAAATTAGGAATTTTATAATTGTAATTCAGCAAGTGTTGAATGTGCATTTAATAACCTGATTAGTGATTTGATCATAGACCAAAATGCAAAAAACAACACCATGCTAGCTAATAGGATTACATGACGATGATCATGACTCATGAAATTTGCAGTATTTGTGAATGAAAGAGTCGGAATTATGACACCCGCTGGGTGCATTGTCCATTTACATCTATCTTGTATCAATTATTATACGTACACTTTTAAAGTATAGCTTAAATGTTAAATTACACAAATAATATTATATGTTTAATGTTAAGTGCATTTCTTGTAGGAGGGTTCGCTAGAATCAATTTCAAATGATTTTATAAGCCGAATGCCGGATGATGTACTTGTTATGATATTGAGCCTTTTGCCTATAAAGGAGGCGGTGGCCACTAGCAGTCTCTCCACAACATGGAGGTTCTTGTGGCGTAATTTAAGCCGATTGAACTTTGATGGTACTCAAACTTTAAATAAGACTGGGAGCACGGGTTGGACTTATAAGTATATTGAGCAGGTGAACAGCGTCATAAAAAGTTACAATCGTCCAATCCTTCAAGACTTCAGGGTTCATTTTCGTTTGAAAAATCATCATAAGGGTCATATTGATGAATGGATACAATTCGTGATTAACAAAAAAGTTGAATTTCTTGAACTCAATTTGACCGATAAAGATCAGTACTTAACTGAAGACCTCAACAGCTATGATTTCCCGTTATTTAAAACAAACCGCCGGCCCTTGAATGCTACAGTTGTGGAGATATTGTGTCTAAGAAAACTCATCTTGAAGATGGTTAACGTGACAGACTCAATTCTTGAGGAACTTTTAACTACCTGTCCGCATCTTGAAACAATAGTAATCCATTACTCGGTATACTTGGAGCATATTCGGGTTAATGGACGAGCTCTTAAATTAAAGCACTTAGAAATAGTAGGAACTAATTCTCTTAATTCCATCTATTTATCTGATTTTGACCTTGTATCATTCACCTACAAAGGTTGCATAATAGATTTACGTCTTACTAATCTTCCTACACTTAAAGAAGTTTATTTGTATCCAATAAGTAATGGGACGCCAAGTATTGATGATAATGTGTTTGACCAAATATCATCGTGTGCTTTGTCCCGTCAGGCTCTTTCCTTCGATTTCTGTTATCACATGGTTAGTTCATCTGCATTGTGTCTATATATAGTCATAATAAAAGTATATGTGAGAGTATTTTAACTATCTTGTTTTACAGGAAGGTTTAAAGCTTGATTCCCTTCCTGAACTGCCAAATCTCAAGAAGTTTAGATTGGTGATTGGTGGTAGTAAATGTAATTTTCTTCTAGATTTGGCTTCAATATTGAATGCGTGTCCAAAATTGGAGACCTTTACACTTGAGGTGCGTACGAATGCTATGTCAAACTAACGAGTTGATTTAACGACAATATATGTGATTAGAATTTTTTAGCGAATGGGTCTTAATTTTTGCAGCCATTTTGGAGTTCATCGGTCACAAATAAGAGGAAAGCAAGAGGTTCTGTTATTCCCCATGATCACCTCAAGCTTGTTAAGATCAAGGGCTTTTATTGTCGAACTAGTGACTTTGAACTTGCTGCATTTACGATACGCATTTGTGTTGCACTCAAGAAGATAGTGATTGATCCTTGCCACAATCAGCGTCAATTGCCAATAAAAACTGTTAGAAAGTTCTTGATGAACAAAGAAGCTGCTCTATCTTCTGCTAAGCACCAACTCGAAACAATATTGCCTAGTGGTGTGGAGTTGTGCATACTCTAATCCTCTTTTTAACATTTTAATAAACTACTTTTTAAATATTGTTAAGATTAAATTCGATACAAATGTATAGATTCTGTTGTGTGGCATATAAATGACTCTTGTATGACTCTCTTTGTTTTGATTTCATCACGTACAGTAAGCTTTCTCGTTGATTTTTGTACTAAATTTCAATTCTTCCTTTTTCACTACAAGCAGTACTGCCCCAAACAACAAGGGACACCAAAAGAATTAAAGCAAAAATATACTCCAGCAATGAGGCGGCACAACACGTTTGGCCGTGGTTCTAACCAGTTTATGGAGATTGTTTTTGAAGGCAATTTTAAGCACGGGAATCCTTAAACGTTCAAGATACATCACTCAAAAGGTAAGTGAAATGTGTTTTGTTGAGGTTGTATACTACACTAATTAACCTAACCATATGTTTGTGTCATTCGTCCCATGCACTTTTGTAACACTGCGTTTTAAACAAATTTAGATAAGAATACTTCAAGGTTTATATAAAATGGTAACATATAGAAACTTGATTAAAAACAAGATCAGATAACTATATATGGGACTACATCATTTATGTGGGAAGCGTCACTCAGAGGCCAAAGCAGTCTAAACTGGTATCAAAAAGAAATCATCATCAGAAAAATGCACACCAGATGTTAACTGGTCATGTGATATTTGGGGTTAGTGACACAATGCCAGTCACCAAATTGAGGTCTAAGATATATAGGTTTGACAAGTTGACTTGCAAATTTAATTTGGGCTTGTTTGATCTCCCTTTAGATTGCATGACCCGAGCGCGCTTAGACCTGATTAGACACATGCCCCGTTTTACCCGACCGCGAAACCTGTATAGCCTCACTTTTGGTTACATGTACGGTTACGGGTGTAACAATTTTTAGCCTGAAATATTAGGACCGGAAACTAGCCGAGGTTGAGCTCGTTTCGAGCCTTATATTTATTTCGAGCTCAGCTCGTGACGAATTTCACAAGCTCGGGCTAACCTTATTTTTTATGAGTTAAACGAAATAAAGATTGAATCAAAATTGGCTTGTTGAGCACACTAGAATCGAGCTCACTAAATTATGTTGAACTATGTGGAAAACTAGAAGGTGGGTTTAATAGTTTTTACCGTTTAAAGGTCCGTTTTAAGAAATTTAGGTGTGTTTGCTTGATGTGAAATCAAATCGATAAGCAAGTAAATAAATGCAATAAGAAATAAGTAAATGCAAGATAAGTAAAGAATGATCAGACCAAAAGACGCAATAATTTATAGTGGTTTGGCACGAAGCTTCATTCCTCGCCCTACTCCACTACCCGAATACCCAACTCGATAGTTCATAAGCACTATATCAATAAGCTTCCTTTCGGTGAGAAAACCTTACAAAACCGTTTAAGCTCTTTACCGATACTAAGCTAGATACCGATTTCTTGTCGAGGTAGGACCAACCTTTCTTCACAATGTATTTTAAGGCCTAAAATACTAATTGATCCCTCTAATTTGATGTTTGATGATGACTAACAACTTTGGTGTATGATGAGAAGCAAATGTTTAATATGCAAAAAGAGAAGCAAGCCACAGTTGTATGTCAAGTTCATATGTAACAATTTTATTAATCAAATATCTAACTAATATCTAGTGATTTCGTTATAAAAAAATATACGTTGGAAAGGTCATCAAATTACGAACAAAATGAGCCCACTATTGCAATGCTTTTAACTTACAAACGATTTTATAAAAAAATGTTTGAACTTTAATGTATGTTTTTTGTAAAAAAAATAAATAAATTATAATTTCTAAAACACTCTTAACTTATCTAATAATCTTAAAGCTAACCTAAAATTTGTTTAAATAAATTTAATAAAACAAAATTGAAAACACACCCCTAAATTATGTAGCAAGTTACAAAAACTACACAAACTTTTACCTTTTACCATTTTTTATTTAACAAACTTCATTTATTAATTACCTAATAAATATTCTGTGGAAAACTAGAAAGGGGTTGAATAGTTTACCGCTTTTTAAGTTAATTATCTTTTGAAACTTTCATATAATCAAAGATATAATCTAAGATATACTTTTCAAACAATCAAAGATATAAGCAAAGATACTATCAAAGATATAATCTAAAAGATAATAAGTAGCAAGCAAGACTAGAGAAAGAAACGATCAAACATGACACAAGTGTTTATCGTGGTTCGGCTACAAGGAACTCTATTTTCCTTGCCCTACGTCCACGCCCCGAGTATCCAACTCGAGAGTTTAAAGCACTAGTCAACAAACTCCTTTCCCGGTGGAGAAACCTTTACAATCATCGCTTACACGTTTATCCGGTACAAAGCTAAATACCGAGTTCTAGTTCGAGGTAGAACCAACCTAATGTCGCCTAATTCCTTTTTCAGACACTAAGCTAGATGTCGAGTTCTTTACCAAGGGTACAACCACTCCCGTTAGTTCTTTTACAAGGGTACAACAACTCCCGACACACTATGTATTTTGAGGCCTAAAATACTAACCGATCACTTCTACACAAGATACAAATTAAGTATAAACTACCAAAGTCTATACATAACAAAGCTAACCAGTCTTGCAACTTATGAGTTGAAACTTGTAACTTCTTGGATGAACTTGTGAACTCCTTTGCTACATAAGAGAATCACACAAGTCAAATGTTACTGAGTTAGATGAGAGAATATGTGAAATATATGTGCTAAAGTGATGAGAGATTTCTTGCACGTGCCTTGGTATTTATACCAAAGAAAGTCAGCACTCTGGCGGAAACGGCGGCACCCTCAGAAGGGTTCCGCCCGTGTATCTCCAGGGTTCCGCCAGAGCTGACAGTCCAAACTTGCAATCAATCTCTCTAAGACAAACTAGGTCACATCAACTTATTACATGCATTGACTCAATGTGGAATGCTTCCAAAAATGTGTAAGAACTATAGAGGGTCAAACACATAAACTTTCCTTTAATGCATATTGATGAGATGTGACACTTTCTTTTTAAAGAAGTAAAAACTATGTTATGTTCAAAAAGAAATGTAAAGTCTAGTTTATACAAGACTTAAAACTAAAGTGATGATTTACTATAAGCTAAAGTTTGTACTTTGTCATTAACAAAACTTAGCAAAGATCGTAAAATATAAATAACTTTTTTAGGCGATATTTGTATTAACAATCTCCCCATTTTTGTTGATGACAAAACATAAACTTTATTTATAAGTAAGCCACTAGTTTTAGTGTTAAGTCTTATATATAAAGTTTGTATTAAAACTTGTTTTACGAAAATAATAAAAAGAAGTGAAAAAGTTAGAGATGAAAACAAGTTAAACTTCTCCCCCTTTTTGTCGAAACAAAAAGAAGAGTAGCGTAGCGGAACTTATGCACGTGCTCCCCCTTGGACAATACTCCCCCTAAATGGAGTGCCAAGTTAGGAGTCATGGATTTTGAACCTACAAAGAAAAGGTTAGTTGCCACACAAGACAAGTGTAGAGCAAGTCGTGAAGAGTAATGATGCAACACTCATACTCCCCCTTGAATATTACTCCCCTAAATCAGAGTGTCAAGGAAGGGAAACATGAGTTATTATCCTACAAAAGAAAGTTAGTGTCGAAAACACAAGATATACATGTTACTATAACAAGGTATAGTGCAATCACAATACTTAAATGGTCAACAAACAAAGCATATCTCATATTAGAATGAAATTCATTTCATGTGAAATTTGACTTTTAGAAAGTCAAAGACAAGAAATGATGTAAATAACATCCTATTTCTAAAAATAAAAAAGACACAAGAAAAAGAAACTAAAAAGATAAAATCCTACATCTATAAAAAGGAAACCATCACTTTCCTTAATGAGAAACATTTTCCAAAAACAAGGGTAAGGTTGTTTGGAGGAGGAAAAAGTGTGTTGGAGGATGTAGCGGGTTTTATTTTGATTGTGGTGGAAGAGAAATTCTCTTGGTTTGTTGGTTTGTGGTTTTGGTGGTTCAATGGATGGAATCCTATTGTTGTTGGAGACTCTAGACTTGAGGTGGGTGACACAAGGATTCTAGACGGTCCAAAATGTGGTTTAAGATAAACCTCATTTCATACTCCATTTTTGTTGATGACAAAACATAAACTTTATTTATAAGTAAGCCACTAGTTTTAGTGTTAAGTCTTATATATAAAGTTTGTATTAAAACTTGTTTTACGAAAATAATAAAAAGAAGTGAAAAAGTTAGAGATGAAAAAAAGTTAAACTTCTCCCCCTTTTTGTCGAAACAAAAAGAAGAGTAGCGTAGCGGAACTTATGCACGTGCTCCCCCTTGGACAATACTCCCCCTAAATGGAGTGCCAAGTTAGGAGTCATGGATTTTGAACCTACAAAGAAAAGGTTAGTTGCCACACAAGACAAGTGTAGAGCAAGTCGTGAAGAGTAATGATGCAACACTCATACTCCCCCTTGAATATTACTCCCCTAAATCGGAGTATCAAGGAAGGGAAACATGAGTTATTATCCTACAAAAGAAAGTTAGTGTCGAAAACACAAGATATACATGTTACCATAACAAGGTATAGTGCAATCACAATACTTCAATGGTCAACAAACAAAGCATATCTCATATTAGAATGAAATTCATTTCATGTGAAATTTGACTTTTAGAAAGTCAAAGACAAGAAATGATGTAAATAACATCCTATTTCTAAAAATAAAAAAGACACAATAAAAAGAAACTAAAAAGATAAAATCCTACATCTATAAAAAGGAAACCATCACTTTCCTTAATGAGAAACATTTTCCAAAAACAAGGGTAAGGTTGTTTGGAGGAGGAAAAAGTGTGTTGGAGGATGTAGCGGGTTTGTTGGTTTGTGGTTTGTTGGTTTTGGTTTTGGTGGTTCAATGGATGAACCTCATTAACCATCATTGATAGAAGGTTTGGCTTACCGCTATGCTAGACCCTCAATGGATGAACCTATTTTGATTGTGGTTCAAGAGAAATTCTCTTGGTTTGTTGGTTTGTGGTTTAGGTGGTTCAATGGATGGAATCCTATTGTTGTTGGAGACTCTAGACTTGAGGTGGGTGACACAAGGATTCTAGACGGTCCAAAATGTGGTTTAAGATAAATCTCATTTCATAGGTTAGCTCGCGGATTTTCGTGCGACATCTTTCGGTAATGTGAGCGGTTCTTTCACAATGACCGCAATCATGTCAGGGAAAGTTTGGTGGAAGAGGGATGTCATTTGTTGGTGGTGGAGCACTTGTGCTTGATGGAGCAAGGGTGGATGGTTTAGAGGTGTTTTTGTTTCCTATACTTGTTGAATCAAAGTTTAGGGAAGACTCTTGTGGTGGTTGTTGTTGTTGAGTATAATGGCGGAAGCTTGGTTCTCCGTCAAGAGGATCATGAATGAATTTGTAAACGGGATGAAACACAAATGATTATGGGTATGTATGCCCTTGATCTTGTGGAAAGATTGAGGGTCTAGCATAGCGGTAAGCCAAACCTTCTATCAATGATGGTTAATGAGGTTCATCCTCCAATGACTCATTTGGTTGAAATCTAGGTAGTTGTTGTGTCTCCTCTTGGGTAATGGTATCAAAAAGAGACAATGATTGAGGGTTTGATGATTTTGGTGATTGGTTTTCTAGAGTTTCCAAATGTGGTAATGGTGATGTTGGTGGTGTTTGAAAAAATTCCATTGGTGTAAGTGTTGGTGATTAAGGTGATGGAGTTTTTGATGGTTGAGTTTGTTGAAAAGGTGATGTTGAATCACTTGAAGTTCTAGTTGGTGGTTGTGAAGTGTGTATGTTTGTATTGCCATGTTTGGGAGAAAATGGTGGAGTAGCAAGATTGAGCAAATCTTGAAGGGTGGTTATGTTGGTGTTGCAAGGTGTTAGTGTAGTGAGGTTGAAATAATCTTGGATGGGTGCCGAAATGTCAAATAATGAGTCACTTGATGATGATGAGTTTGATTTGGTGGTTTTGTTTAAGCAACAAGGTTTTACACTAATCCTAGTGTGTTTTCTTGATGATTCGGATGAGGTGTTGGACTTAGTCATCTCAATTCTTTGGTTAGTTTGAGTTTTGAGATTGAGTGAAGTAATAGTTTTGGTGTGAGTTTTGGGTTGTTCAAAGGTGATCAAATTTATAGGAAAAGCATGTCATGGAAGTAAGTGTTTGGATTTGATGTTCTACCATACAAAAATGGAGGTTTGTAATGATTTGGAAGATTACCAAGAACTTGTCAAATCATTGGAAATCAATCCAATAGATTTGGGTTGAGTGAAAGACTATCATAAGCACTTCAATGCTATGTGTTCATGGGAAGTGTTTTGGTTTGAAATGTTGCAATGATTTGAAGGATCCTTTTTGAGGGTTCCTTGGGTTATTTAATTTTTGAATTTGAATTTTGGCGGGAAATGGCTTCCTAATTGTTCTAATGGGTGAAAATGGTTCTAATGTGTTTGATGGAATGTTAGGAAGGTAGTTTCTCACTAAAGGAAAGGATTTAGTGTTTTATAAATTGTGAAATTTTGAAAGGTAAAAATAATTTTCTGCAGTGCACTAGCGGAACCTTCGGGTTAACCCTTCTGAGGGTTCCGTGTGTTCCGTTGGGCAAAAACCTGGGTTACCCAGAATTTGCACTGGCGGAACCCATCTGAGGGTGCCGCCATTTCCGCCAGGCCTCAAAAACGAGGCAGTCCACCTTTTTGACCCGCAAGACGATTTTCAAATTTTTCAAAAACTCTTAAAAAACAAAAATATAATGTATAGCGGGTTAGGAAATAAAAAAATAGACATCAAAACACTTGTCTCATTGGACTTTGACCGGGGGCTAGCGAATATTTCTATACTTAGTAAGATTATCATAAGCATGAAAATTCAATAAGATCACATATCATCATTCATCACAAGTAATGAGACTCACACAAAGTCAAACAAAAGTAATAGTGCATAAAAGCAAATAACATGAAAGCTTAACAAGAAACACATAGTTTAACGTCTACAACGTTCTAAAAACTAAATAGTGCCAAACGCTCCTTAAGCTTCATCTCACAAGCTATCCAACTTCTTCTTTATCTTTCCCATGTACCTTGCCATGCACTTCCACATTCCTTTTGTTTGCTTGAATTCTTCGGACTCATTCTTTAATGTGGGAAGTTGTTGAAGGTAATCAAGAGGTGCTAGCTTCGAATTTGGAAGATTTCCATCTTCGCTCATGTCGGATGATGATGATGATGGTGAAGGAGAGCGAGTGCGTTTCCCTTTAACTTTGAACACCCTTTTGTCACTTAGAGGGACGAATATGTGAGCCACGAAATTGTAGTCGAGGCTAATTCCCCTATTGTTTGGAGGAATGGGAGAGATGGCTCTAAAGAGGCGAGTAAGGAGCATTCCATAAGGGAGAGCGGTTGTTCCAACTAATGGTATGTCGGCCATTCTTTTGGCTAGGTAGTAAGCTAAGTTAAAGGGTTGACCGGTGGAAATGCTATAGAGCATGTAGCAAAGACATGTGTTGACATGATCTCTATTTCCTATGGAACTTATGACATTAGCTCTAAGAATTTCTTCCCACTTCTTAAATTGTGGTTTAAGCTCATTTAGCTCCATACCAAAAGGGTCCTTATTCACATCATTTCCCGAACGATTCTTCCTAGTGTTAGAGGTCCTAACAAAGAGATGCTCTCGAATTGCTTCCTTATTAGCAAGAGGGTCATGGTATGGATAAAAACGCTCGATAGAATCAAGGCTTGAAAGGGGCCACTTATCCGTGTAGAGACAAGTACCAATATTAGGGACGCCAAGCATTGTTGCAAAATCTCTCAATTGTATGAAATGTGGTGTTTGATTGGTTGTAAAGGTTAGTGATATCTCACCATCGTCATCTAAAGAGAGGGTTATGGTTGCGTAGAATTCTAAGATGAACCTAGGACATATTGGCTCATCGATATCAAGGAGACAATCAAAGTTGATTGCGGCGAAGTTTTGTCTAATGGATGTTCCTTCTAGAAAGGATGGATCAATGGTTCTACCTTCGTGAACATAACGTTTTTCTAATGCCTTAAAGGTTTCTACTTGAACTTTGTTGAGACCTTTGGTCCTATGGTGTTTGGGCAAGTACTTAAGGGTTTCCTTGTGATCGGAGAAATTTACGGGAGGCATGTTGATTCCTAGAAAACACAAAATTTTATGTTAACGACTTTTAACAATGTAGATGTTCTAATGTGTTCCTATATGCAAACAATGTGGAGACTTGGTTATCTTGACTCATTTAGATGCCCAAATTGTTTTGTTATGCAAATTTTGTTATAAAAACAAAAGATAACCAAAACGCTTCTAATTGAATGTGTCTTCGATTGAATGTACCCGAAAATACATATTAGTTATGTATCCCCTTTAGCATTCAAGAGACAATATGCAAGTGATGTTTCAATGACGTTTTTCATTTGTTTTAACAATATGGTGAAGAGTTATGTCCTAGTTGTGGAAAGTGATTTTTGTAAGACAATGCACTTGATGTGTTTGGTAGATCATGATACCAACAAAGGATACAATTCTTAACTAGTGAAAAGTGAAATTGATTTGCAATCAATGTTTTTCATGAATCAAAAAGGTTCTATGCATAAACCCTAAGATTCTAGTTAATGAATGTAAATGAAAATGTTATACTTGAATCAAAAATGCAATTATGATTAGAACACTTACAAAGTTGATTGGATTTGAAGAGGTTAGAGTGAAAGCCCTAAATTTCGTATGGTTATGTGTTTTTGAGAGGGTGGTGGCTGTTTGAAAAGTGTATGATTAAGTTAAGAGGGTGTTTGGTTTTGGATTTGAAATAAAACAAACTGCAGGTTCGGCGGATATGGCGGAACCGAAAACATGGTTCCGCCCATTGAGGCTGAGGGTTCCGTCGGTTCAGCAGAAAAACAAAGAGGATTTGTTATGATTATTGTGATGATACTCTAGTGTTCAAAACTAAGGTTTTAGGTTTCATAAGTCCTATAATAGGTCTAGGAAAGTTGAATGATCCTAATCCAAGAGGTTTTGAAAGAGTGTCTACCAATGTGGTTATCGGAATGGACGTTATTGGTTGAGATGTTCCTCAATGAACATTTTTTACCAATGCTATGACGATGAATCTCACTATGTCATTCTAAGAGCATAATGGATTGGATTGACGCTGACGTTGACGCTTCCTTTGTTGAAACGAGGGATTCCATTGTTGTCGTGAGTTTGTTTGATCTCAAGGAGTTTGTTGACATGCTTTTTCATCCAATGCCGTTTTGAGAGCTTTAAGCTTCTTTGAGAATCATTTGGTAAGAAAGCATAAAAGTGCAAGTACAACTTGTGCTTTTTCTCTTATCTTAATCACCGTCATAATTCAACTTGGTGTACACTTATGGTTTCTATTCTCGTTCCTTTGGGATACCATAATCCTTGTGTAGTATCTTTTGACGTATCCAAACACTCTTTTCCAAAAGAGATGTTTTAGAACCTTTTCTAAAACGAGCACATAGATAAGTACCAAACATAATGTTGAATCTAATTGTTATGAGAACAAGTAGTCTTCCAAACATTTCTCTACGTTTAGTTTTACCTACTGTGACAACTGGTAAATTTGGGTGACTTTAAAAACTTCCGCATTACTATTTTTCTAAAACCCGAGTATTGAAGTAAAATGATTTTGAGGAATTTGGATTGGAAAGTTGAATATATATCAAACGTTTATCGTTTTGAGTAATAATTAGGCTATTTGAGTACTTCGCGTTAGGCACTATTTGACTTTGGCACTAGAAATCCTATTGAAGCGTATTTTGGACAAGTAACGATTGAGAATCTTTTGACATAAAAATTCACTTAGTTTACCCGAGTCGTAAAAATATGTTTTTAATTGGGTCTGTCATGTAAAAGAACTTTTGGAAATATATTGGGGAATTTATTGTAAAACACGTGGTGTGTACTTAAAAACGAATTTGGTGGCTACCGGCTAGACTTATAAACTCAAAAATATGTTTAAACAAGTCGTAGGGAGTGCGTTTGATAAGTTCGCGGGAGCAAAGTACAAGCTCAAACCACGGGTATCGTTGTCCCAACGAGGGTTGAATATGGATCTCGTCACTCAAGACCGTGAGCTATGTGTGATGAATTGGTTAAAAAGAAGGTTTTGGTTTTGTCTATACTACAACGACAAATTAAAGTAAAGGAAAGCGGTAAAACGACATTAAATAAGAAAGCAAGTAAAGTTGCATGAATAAAATAACTAAAGAAAGCGGTAAATGAAAGCGATAAGTAAATAAAACGGTAAATGAAATTAAAAGACAATGTGTTTGCAAAGCGACGCGAATAAGTTCGTTAAGCTTGAGGTAAAAGTTTGTGACGAGTTATTCTCCTTTCTCGAGATTAGTTGTTGATTAATCTTTTGAAAAGATATTAACTCAAGACGAGGGAATCAATCGTTCAAAGATTTCGTCTTCGAATAATTAACTCACACATCTAAGCAATCTTTCAATTACTTATCACAAACGTTTAAGCTCTTACTTAGCTCACAAACTCGAGCTACTAAGCAAACACGTTTTAAAACTACTCACTACTCATATTAAAAATTTAAAGCGATAAAGAAATTAAACGACTTGTAAAAACATTTAACGTAAATAAAAGGTAAGACTAAAAATGAAAAGACGAAAGACTTTAATAAGTAAAAGACACTAAAAAGATTTTAAAGAAAATTCGACAGCATAACGTTTAAGATTTAAGAAAATAAGAGCCTCACTCGATAAACGATGAGGTGAAATAAAAGCCTAACTCGGCTTGTAAAAGAAATAAGAAAAGAAGAAGAGAAAACAAGGCACGACTCAAAATAAACTTGGACTAAAAATAAAGTTGACACAATAAAAACTAAACTCGCTATGTAAATAAAAAATAATACTCGCTACCTATTAAAATTTAATCAATACTCGCTAGACAATATTAACCAAACTCGCTATGTATAAGTTTGACTTTTTTCAAACTCGCTATCTATTTTTCATTTTCAAACTCGCTACAGATTTTGTTTACTCCTAAACTCGCTATGTATTTTTCATTTTGATTCTATACTCGCTATTGTCTAGTTCAAAATTACGAAACTCGCTACCAAAACTACGAAACTCGCTATGTTTATTTGACCAAGCTAATACTCGCTATGTATAAAAAATTTAATACTCGCTATTCAAAGAAAAATGATACTCGCTATTAAACCCTAAAATGAAACTCGCTACTAAACCCTAAAAATAAAACATACTGGACTCAAAAAAAAAAAAAAAAACTTCTATCGTGACACAAAAATTTTATAAAAATAAATAAATAAGACTTGTAAAAACTTGGTAAATAAAATGTAAAGACACTAAAATAAGCTCAAAAATAAGCAAACAAGCCACGGCTTCTTTTGAAA
>LBNU01015903.1:7377-23292 GCA_014162995.1 Artemisia annua
TCTTAATCAACCAAGTCTAATTCTCATCTCATTTCTCTTATAAGATTACTTGTGTTTACTAATATGGTGACCTAACATACCTCGATTTCAACAATGTGCCCAATCATTGTCTCAGAAGGTTGGAGACCATCTCGTAAGAAATTCCCGATGACGTCATACATTCATTTCTTGAGAACTGGAAATCTTTGCCGTTCATTTTCCATACAACGATGACTCATCTAGGACATAAAAACTAAAATCAATATCTACGGTCAGTACAGCATAACATAGCTAATAGGTTTTGATTAACACTGACCTTTATCAACTCATCATAATTAAATCTTGCACTCTGGACGCTAGGATCTAACAGAAGAGCAATTTGTCTTCTGATAAGAACTTCAAACGGAACCTGCAATTGCATGTTGAAAATAGAACTTTGAAATTTGAATCATAGAAAAGGCATAAATGATAGAAAAACTGAGTTTCGAACTAAGACCTACTTCTGCAACAAATAATGCAGATCTAGGGCCATGTTCCGCTTCTTACTCTGCTACCACCACAATGCTCAAAGTCTTGCATTATGTAGGCGTGGGTACAACTATATTGTCTGGACCATTTTATAATCATCTACTTCTACTATATGGTATTAAATGATTAATATCTTATATCATGTTAACACATTGGCACGTGGGGGCATTACGATATGAATTATTAAGACACACATAATATATGCAAACATAAAAGTTTCTACCTAAACACCTTTTAGTCTAATCTTTACTTCTCAATAGCAAGAAAGAGTCACCAAATCTAAGCCAAGATAGTTAGAATAATGATTAGTAGGTACAGACGGTTATTATACACATTATTTTGGGCATAACATTTATACATCTACAAACTTGGACCAATAAAATACTCACTTTACAGGGGTGTTTGGCATTGCGTTCTCATAGTGTCAGATTCACATGGGTAAGATAGCGTTTGGGTTGACTGCCATTATAATAAGTTGGTAGTTATATTTTCACTAATCAGCCTATGCAACTAAAAAGTAAGCTATAACGTACAATTATTTACTTTGAATTTGCTAATAATAACCAAAATACAATAAAAGTTACTCTCCGAATACAGAATCAGCCAACATTGTGATAAACATATCTATAGCTACAATACAACACACATGTAATAATTGTATTGTCTATAGCAACGGCCGTTAATCCTATATAATAGCAAAGACTCATATAAACTCATAACTGTGTTTTTGTCTTCTAGTTACATCAGTTTAAAATCAAAACTTTCAAATTGTAACGATTGCCCAAAGACGCATAA
Organism: Artemisia annua; assembly: GCA_014162995.1. Taxonomy (NCBI): domain Eukaryota; kingdom Viridiplantae; phylum Streptophyta; class Magnoliopsida; order Asterales; family Asteraceae; genus Artemisia; species Artemisia annua. Next base: position 8,680 of record LBNU01015903.1, read on the forward strand.
GCTAATACTCTAAATCTCTAAAGCCTAATATACTCCAGCTCTATTATAACACAACTATAGCTACAATTGCAACTAATATTGTAAACACTCCATTAAAGACAAAAATAAATAATATGGAGTTACCGGTAGCATGCGGAGTTGTTAAAGTCATGATATCCCAAGATAACTGGACATTTCTGATGAGCTAACAACTGAGACTAAATGGTCATGTTTATCATACATAACCTCATAAACTTCCACAAACTGAGCCGCCATCAAGGTAGTTGCTGATGCAAACGCCAAGTCAGCTTTCATCATCTCCTCAGCCTTTATATGTCCCAATGGCAGGCACTAATAACTACAACAGAAGCAACAATAACATCAACAGTCTAAATGATATGATTGTATTAATGCTTAATTGATTATACAATTTCGAAAAGCTTAACCTTAACAAAGCACCATCATGTTAGTAATTTAAAAAAAATCTCTTACAATGTTATTTTGAACTTACTTTTCGATATAAGGATGCCCATTTTGTCCTATTTCTTTTCTTTTCTTTTTTACCACATGATATGTTAAGATGACACCATGAGGCCGTGAGTATGCTTAGATAGCCATACCAAAGTAAACCACATCGAATCAAGGCTGTGATATGCTTACATAAGACCCTTTTAAATCAAACGTAATCCAATTTAGCCATTCATAAATGAAAGAATCAGATTAAAAAATTTAATATGGGTCGAAATGGTTTGGCCGGTTTAGTCGACCCAATAGTTTTTTCCTTTTTTTCTCCAATATTGTGTAAGAAAAACAAAAGTGTTTAATAGCAGTGATATCAAAATACACATTTAGCATTTTCATCATGTACCACTGATTTCCTAAACCTACAGTTTCAGTCAGCAATCCAAATGGGCCAATTTTGTTTTTACAAAAAACGCAGGCTGAAATAGCCCTCGTCCTGCAAGTTAGGAGGGGTGAAATTTTTTCTAATATACGCTAACACTTGCATGATCTTTAGAAAAGAAAGAGAAAACGTGAAATAGCATATCTGATTGGTGAGGGGGAGTAAAAGTAAAAAAAAATTCTAATATAGCGCGTTGAAAGTGATTCTAAATTATTAGAATAAGCATATCAATTGTAAAAGTAAAAGTAAAAAGAACCGCGAACACATTTTGCGAATCCAATATATGCTTTGAATTGTTATAAAAGCAAGTGATATACCTTCGCATTTTCATCCTGCTCAACCAGCATATTCTGAAAAATCACCATCGGCGGCCCACAGTTTTCCAGTCTCCAGCATCTGTATCAACACCAAGCAATTTCCCAAATAATTCCCCATTATGAACTGCCATAGCCCCTGTTCTACAAAAATCTTTAGCTAAATTCTCAAACAGCTGAACAAATTCAAATTTTGCCAGCCCAGAGGCGGTTTTCACCACACCTGCATTCAAAACTACATTTTTATTCTTTCATTTTCTAAAACCAAAATCTGATATATGAGGTTTGTGATCCAGTTTACCTTCATAAAAGTATTTGTATCCAGTTTATTCTCATAGAGTTTTTCGAACCGGCGGCAGGAGCAGTCAAATTTCATGATTGTTACATATATAAAAAAAAAGTTGCATATGGTTTGCATAATTTATAATTGATTTTAACTATATTCGGCCTAATCATTTATTTTAACCTAAATACAACAAAAGAAATTAAACTTAACAAAGGTTAAAGTTACAGATGTTGATTTTATGTAGTCAATCATGTTTTAACAATTGACGTCATCCACAGTAGTCAAATTAAAGGAAGTTTAAGCTAAAAGATGTCAGCCTGATATGAGCCCAAGAGGAATAACAAGAAAAGTCAACGAAAGTCAAAATCAGTTGGAAAAGCTTCCCAACAGCTTTTCCCGCCAATTATCACTTTTCACTTTAAATACTTCATTTTGTCATTTTAATCATTTAGACTTGATTTGATTGTAATTTTCACTTTCTCTCTGTTTGTAACAAACTCTGTTCAAATTCAATAAACCATAACAAATCCTTTAGCNAGTTTATTCTCATAGAGTTTTTCGAACCGGCGGCAGGAGCAGTCAAATTTCATGATTGTTACATATATAAAAAAGAAGTTGCATATGGTTTGCATAATTTATAATTGATTTTAACTATATTCGGCCTAATCATTTATTTTAACCTAAATACAACAAAGGAAATTAAACTTAACAAAGGTTAAAGTTACAGATGTTGAATTTATGTAGTCAATCATGTTTTAACAATTGACGTCATCCACAGTAGTCAAATTTAAGGAAGTTTAAGCTAAAATATGTCAGCCCGATCATGTAAAACGTAGAAAAAGTTTGAAATAAAGTTAGTATCACCTAAAAGATCACAAATTTATGCAATCTATCATGGAATCCCAGCCAATGGATATACTGAAAAGTATCAAATAACAATAAAAACTAACTCAAAAAGGGGGAACTAACCTTTTGTCGAAAATATTGATCAGTTCTTGATCACCTGTAAGAACACTTACGACATAAAAAGAGTACAAAAGTGTAGCCGAGATACCAATGATTGTGCTTATTCCTCTGCCTGTTCAAATTATGTGCCTTGGTTTTCCATCCCATTGCAATATAAAGGGGAGCGTCGGCCAGAAGATAAGGGGAAAATCGCATAGACTTATATATAGGGGAAGGACCTTAGAATCTTGTATAAGAAAGGAAAGATTTCAAAAAGCAGATTAGGTACTTCCAACAGGAGAATAAGAAAGGAAGAAATAAGAGTGGAGAAAAAGGGAAATGGAAATCATCAAATTCCCGAAACTGTTACGAAAACAATACTAAATAAATAAAGAAAGTGTTTATTTTTCATTGCAAGCAAACTGTTATTCTTGCAAAAACATAATATTGATAACCTGATATTGTATTGTACCAGTTTAAATTCCTAGTACCACAGCTGAGAATTGTAAAATAGAATAAAGCTAGAGAAAGTAACGACAAGATGACTATGCTAATTAGCTAGAGAGAATTTCATTCTTCAGTGGGTTTTGGTTATGCATGCACAGCTGGAGCATTCAAGTATCTCTGCTCATATAGTTAACCCTTGAAAAAGTCCTGCGAATTAATAAACATAATTGATGAAACAATTAAGGAGAAGCACATTTCAATAATAATCAACCAAGCATGTAGTGAAGTATATAACTAAAGCTTACGCAACCACCTTGATTTAGAATGTAGATAATTATGAAGTTGATGAATATTGCACTAATAAACATTCTGTAATAGACAATTAAGGAGAGCTTGATTTTCTTGAGACATAGAGGATTCAAAAAAATGATAAAAGATTTGCATATCTTAACATTTCCTAGATATTCCGGGTCCATCTGAAGCATTTTCAAAACACGGCGAGTGACTTTAATAATAAGAGTCCTTATGTTGAGAAAGCATGTACCATGACTTCACTACATGTTCCATTTGTTTGTTCTGAACCAACTTCGCAACATGTTCTATTTGTTTGTTCTGTACTGGTCCGCACGCATCGTATGTAGATTTGTATGATCTGCAATGATAATTTTCGAAATTCATTAAGTAGCAAGTTCTCAGAGCATGTAAGTCCAAACCAAGGAATTATTTGTAATTTTTTAGATCCAATAGATGATGCTACAATAACTCATTAATCCAAAAAATAAACATAACTGCTAGCTAAAACAAATACCCCATTTGTATAACTAACTACCAAAATAAACACCCACTATATCTTGTCACAGATGGCCAGGCAAAATTTAGGTGATATTAAAGCCCAACAGTTACTATCTACTGCTGTCTACTAAATTAGTTGTGAAGCGAATGACTATGTAAGTCCTGTTGGCAATAAATTATCTACCATCCATATACTAATAACGGATAATAAGCTATTGCACTTCTCAGAAACCAATATACCAATAAGAACTTTAAACTTACTCAGGAATTTAACTTCTGTTTTAGTTTTCGGTAACATGATCTATTCATCTCTTGTCGCATTACTTACTGTAATAGATATAATGTTGAGAAGCATGTGAATGTGTTCTCCAGCCTGTCGAAAAGCATATTAAATCCGTAAGTTAGAGAACAATGATGGCATGTTCATCAGATATACAAACCTGTATCATTCTTAGCTCAACTTTGTTATTTCACAGCCATTTATAAAAGCACTTGTGTTTCCATTGCTAGCATCGGGTAAAATCGGTGCCCCAACGTTTAGATGAGGACTAATAATCTTTGAAGGCTTCTCACCCTCCTGTTTACAAAAATAAAATATTATCATTAACTTAATGCAACACAATAGAGACAAATATTAAAAAAAAGAAAAAAAGAAAAAAAAAATCGATTGAATGAATATCTTTCCCCAAAGACCAGATACTTTATCATACCAATAATTTCTTTAGGTTTTGGATATCAATGGTTCGTATGAGTACTCGTTTTCTAGTTGCATCTCCGGATGGTACCACGTCGCTCACTCTTTGTATGCATCAACATATTCTGTTAACATAATGTGTAGGTTTTAGACTTTATGTTGACTTTGTAAAGTAAATGCTACTTTTAAATACCTGTGAGTATCACATCTCTAGCATCAACTCTTTCTTCCAGCTCGTTATACGCAGCAAAGTTGAAAGTTTAAGAGCTTTAAAAATGTGGTAATGGTATTTCGCCGAGAAAGATGAAAACTATGATGCACAAGAAGAGCTCAAACCTGAGATGGCTTTATCTTAAATTCATCCGGTTAATGTGATGAACTACTTCCTTCTACTATCCCATTCTCAGCATAGATCAATGCCCCAAGATCATGATATAAATTAGTCATGAAACTACATAAGCAATGGCTGCAAATGACGCATAAATTAATAGATTGTGAATGCGACAACATGTCTTACAACTGCTTCATTGTTTGTTCTAACTAATATCTATTTAAAAAATGCAACAGCAACTTGTGAACAGTAAATCAGTATAGTTTAAACAACCAATATACGAATTGTTGAATTAATATACCTTCACATGATAAGCGTTCAGGGTTCTTACTTGCATGAGGCACGCATCGCCTCTTCGTCCGAAATCCATCAACGCTTGCAACAACGATAATCGAATGTTGTTCAATATAGTTACAAATCGAATTCAGATTTATCAACTGAAAAAGAACTAACAATGGAAAAACACTATTCTAGCTTTTTAATTTATCGCACTTGTTCACGGTGATTAGGTGAACTTCGATGTAGCTTCTCCGAAAGATGACATGTAACATCTTCAAACTTAGACACACGAATTCAAAAATATTAATGTTCTTAACCCTATAAACTCGACCACTAATTCCTGTAACATTATATTATAAACGTTAAAAGCTAAATGCTTCAAATAGCTCATTGCTAAATACTGCCTATTAACTTGTTTCTAGAGACATATATATATTCTAACAATATTCTATAACCGTTTAATAAATTGAAAGAACATAAGTCATAAATTAACACAGATAACTGAATTTTCTTAATTTGTACAATCAATATGTGTAAATCAAAACCATCAAATAAAAAGCCTTAACCCTAACAAAAATTACAGCACCATTAGGAAAGTAATAACAAAATTATCCAACATGTTAATTAACAAATACAATAAAAACATACGTCGTGATTTAAAACAGAACACGGAAGATTAGGTCAATTGCCATGTAGCCTTAAAAAAAAAANTTCGATGTAGCTTCTCCGAAAGATGACATGTAACATCTTCAAACTTAGACACACGAATTCAAAAATATTAATGTTCTTAACCCTATAAACTCGACCACTAATTCCTGTAACATTATATTATAAACGTTAAAAGCTAAATGCTTCAAATAGCTCATTGCTAAATACTGCCTATTAACTTGTTTCTAGAGACATATATATATTCTAACAATATTCTATAACCGTTTAATAAATTGAAAGAACATAAGTCATAAATTAACACAGATAACTGAATTTTCTTAATTTGTACAATCAATATGTGTAAATCAAAACCATCAAATAAAAAGCCTTAACCCTAACAAAAATTACAGCACCATTAGGAAAGTAATAACAAAATTATCCAACATGTTAATTAACAAATACAATAAAAACATACGTCGTGATTTAAAACAGAACACGGAAGATTAGGTCAATTGCCATGTAGCCTTAAAAAAAAAAAAAAAAAAAAAAAAAAAAAAAAAAAAAAAAAAAAAAAAAAAAAAAAAAAAAAAAAAAAAAAAAAAAAAAAAAAAAAAAAAAAAAAACTGGACGTATTGTACCTAAAAGCATAAACCATTGCGAAAAATCTAAATACAAGAAATAACCTTTTGCAGAATCAGAATGCCTTCGAAGGACATGTTATGTCCCATACATCTGTTAAAACCTGAATACAAAATACCTTTTAATCAATCATGTCTTCCATATTGAATGAGCAATGGGGTGCTGTGAAAGAACAGTAATAACACATAAAAACATACGTCGTGATTCACAACGGAACACGGAGTTTAGGTCAATTGTCATGTAGCCTTTAAAAATAAAAAAATAAAAAAAAATAAAAAAATAAAAAAATAATAATAATAAAAACTGGACGTATTGTACCTAAAAACATAAACCATTGCGAAAAATCTAAATAAAAGAAATAACCTTTTGTAGAATCAGAATGCTTTCAAAGGACATGTTATGTCCCATACATCTGTGAAAACCTGAATAGAGAATACCATTTAATCAATCATGTCTTCCATATTGAATGAGCAATGGAGTGCTGTGAAAGATGCATACTTTTAGAATATGGAACCATATGTTCTTTTATACATGCTTATGTGATCAGTGGAGTACTTCATTAAATCCAAAAAGATTCTTGACATGTCCACAAGTTGAGATCGTAGTCGCTACATGAGAATTCATCAGTGAATATTCTAACATGATTCTAACATATACAACCAGACTAACCGGTAAAGACTACATCATTAGAGTTTTGAAGGAAAAGAGACAAACCTTTTTCTATACGTGATCTGTCAAAAAAAACATAAAACGGGTTGGTTGGTGAATTTTGCAAGGAATGATACAAGATTTGTGTACCTGATTAGGAATTCACTATGAATAAAGAAAAACCTAATGAAGATGTGTAATTCACGATTGAAGGTTGTTCCATTAGGGTTTTTAGGAAAAAAGAAAAAGAAAAAAGCCGTACGTAGGTCTTTGATAATGGGCCTAAATATTGAAAAAAAAAATATTTGGTTGGACAGCTTTATCATATTTGACTTGCAAATTGTATCATAAATATTGTGTTTCTCTAGTGGTGGATGTGTTTGTTATGGTTGTTAGGATCATGTTTATGGTTGATATTGTGATTCGGGAGGTCGGGGATTATGGAAGTAAAGAGTTGCCATGGTTAGAGAGAGAAAGTAGAGAGAGAAGGGATAACTAGGTGTTTTTATTGAATAATGAAAATGATAAGACTAAACACTAAGCATCACCCTCCTAGTGAAGTCTAGGAGGGTATTTATAGCTAAACACAATCTAAACTATCACACTATTACATAACTAGTTTTTATGTTTTGGCTAAATAGGATAACTAATGTAATCCCGTATATATCGTTCCATTTACGTGTTAGGATGATTCCTAACAATCTTCCCCCAATGGGGCGACATAAGGGATTACTTACAACATTTCCTACAAGTACAAATACAAATAAAGAAAGGTCTTCATCGGCTCTTCAAGTGCTGAGGATGACTACAGTTGACGCTCTTTGTCTTCATCTTGTACCTCGGCTTGAGAACTTTTTCTTCACTTTGTAGGCAAATGATGTAATATGCATGAAATGGATTAAATTCCCCCCAATTCATGTTGCATGTCTTTAGCGGCTTCTTCGTACGCTTCTTTTTGGCGAAGTTTCTGAATCAGCTTCCCCCCAAACTGACAACCATCTTCAGCAGATTCGAAACTTTGATGTAGTGAACATGTCTTCTAACTTTTGAAGTTTTGAGTACGCAACGGAATTTGTAGATGACACAGTAAACCACACCAAACAAATCTGAGTAGTTACTTAATCACGGTTATACTCAACGCGGAAGCTCCGTTCGGGGGTAACATGCAAGAAATCAGCAAGATCTTCTCACGTATGTAGGCTACTTCACACTCCACAACCCGCGAGAGTTGAAACGATTACACCAAAATCACAAAACTGAACCATTGATCATCTCTGCGGAGGTCTTTCCGATAGTAATAAAGTTGTAAGCTCGATCATGTGAACCTGTTCTGTGTCCCTGATGTGCACATTTCTTCCCCCTGATTGCAGATCCTCGTGGAAAATGAGTGTTTTTGCAAAGAAATCAAGAAAAGTCAAAGAAAGCACAAGAACACCCACTCTATCTTCCCCCACGATGCCTTCTTTGGAATCGGAAGCATACACACTATGTTAACGATGGAAAATCGGAGGCAGCGTAACCCCATATGTCCAATTAACCAAACAAGTGTGAAGTACGATAAATAGCCTGTGCAAATCAACTACTGATAAACATCTCCACTCTTTTATAATCCTCTCAGCTAACTCTTTACCAACCCCATTATCATTCTGTCGGCTCTTTGTAGTGACTACTGATGGAGAAAACCCAATATGACGAACTTGAGACTGAAGTAAAATAACCCAAACTTTTGACTTAAACTTGCACTATTGTATGACTAAGAGCGGCGTAGAGAGTTCGTCCACCATAGAATCCCTAAGTACTCTATACTCTTCAACCAACCAACCGTCAAGTATAAGATGTACATCACCTCTTGACTATCCACAACTACGTGTGACACTGAGCACTACAACGTAACTCCTTAAAGTGATAGTTATTTGTGGTAATAGAGAGGAAGAATCACAAAAATAACTAGATATCCAAGTCTTCGTCATTGTAAAGGTTAAAAGCTCGAACAAGGATCTCGAAGAATCGTCATCCAACCTACCCCGATATCTTTAGATACTAAGTAGACGCGCCCGTGAAATTCAACTTCAACCTCAAATAAATAATAATGAATAAATTTCGTAGTCATTTCTTGCGGTTAAACACCCAAAACTAGCCTTTTTTGACGGTTTTAAATGAATCTTGATAATGGTTTATTCCCGATCTTTAGCCATATTAAAAGTTAAGCACAAATATTCGTTAAACGTTATACCCGTCCGAAATTAATGATGAAATTTAGATAGGCCCGGTTATAATTTTTCTTTGTGCAGCCCATCCAGTCCAAGTCCAGTACACTAAAGGTCCGGTCCAACACACACCCTTAACATCACCCATATATAACCACCACTTCCCTAATTTTACTCACTTGTTAACCCTAATCATACTCACACCTTAAACCATCCGCCCCCTTTTCTCTGTTTTCTCTCTTCAAGCGCAGTCAACACAAAACAAACATACATCATCTTTTTGCTCTCGTTTGCGGATCAGAATCACGCGACAAGAAGCACAAACACACCACCCCCTCCATCTTTTCTTGCATTCAAAGTACTTATCTTATCTAACTCAAAACCGATCAAAGTACTCGTCCTTCATCCTCCATCATCAATTGGTTACAAAAACCAAGTGATTAAAACATCACAAATACAATTAGAACCGTACCATGACCTTTTGTTTTAAGAATCAGCATAAGATTAATCAAGAAAGCCCTTTGAAGACTTCAAGATCCTTTGAAGGGTCTACGGTAGGTGTTTGTATTTTTTTGTGTTTCATTCAACGAAACTAAGATAGACAATAACATAATTGTTATTTGTCTTTCTTTAACTTCGGATATTAAGAAAGAAGCAAAGCTTCAAAACATGGATCAGTGATGAATTTTATATCGTGTGTCTGACTCTTGATGTCTACGAATCTATTGTAGCACGATAAACAAATCTGAGATCTTAATTGTTAATTTATTTTCTTGTTCGAGTCTTGCTAGATGAATGAGATGGAGGATGGGTTTAGCCTATTTGAAGTTGATTGTTGTTGTTGAGGTAGCGTGAGGTAGAGTTGATGGGATTTAGGATAGATAATGGATTTGTTTATTGGATTGTTGTTGTTTAGACTTGATCTTATTTTTACAACCCCCTCCTATATATATATATATATATATATATATATATTTATATATCAATATAATATATATATATTATATAAAATAAAAGTAAGTAAATAATTAATATAAATAATCTAATTATATATATATAAATTAAAAAATATTAATATATAATATATTAAAATTAAAAAATAAATTTATAAAGACAATATAATAAATAAATTAATATTATATAATAATATAAAAATAAAATTGCATTTATGTAAAATAATAATAGAATAAAAATAAAATTATAAATAATATGTATACGTTAGAGGGTTAAAAGTGTATATGTTTATTAAACCTAAAGGATATATATTACAGAAAATATAATTTTATAAGTTTATATTAATATATATTATATATTGAATTTGTATATATTATTCAGATTGAAACTACGATAACTAACTTATATATATATATTAATAAATAAAATAAAAAAAAATAAAATTATAAAAAAATTAATATACATAATTACTAATAATACTATTTCATACTTCTATAACAAAATTAATAATCCTATAAAATACACATAATAGCTATCTAAAAAATAACATACAAAAAAAATACAGATATGAATAATTATATATAATTTAAAAATCAAAATATTATGCAAGAATCAATATATAGCTCCACACTTGTTCTTAGTAAGCCCAACTCCCACATTGGTGAAAGCCCCTCTCTCCATGATATGTGCTAACAAACAAATTGTGGGATCCCTGAGCTTTTATGTGGGGATCCCAATAGACTATCTTAATCTGTGGGTCCCTGATTCATTTTCTTGTGTATTTTGGGCAAGAATTGTAGCCAATTTTGGCTACAATTATTATAGCTAAGTTATCCATAAGAATAATATATATTATATATATAATATAAATTATGTATATATATTATAAATATATATATAAATAATATATATATTAATATATTATATTAAATTATATAATTCTTTAACAATTAACACATTCTACGAAACGAAAGTTATATATATATATATAGTATAATAATATATATATAATATATATAATAATTATATATATAATAATTATATATAATATATATAATAATAGAGATAATACTATTATATATATATATATTTTAAAAATATTATCATAATTAATAAAGTTAAATTATAATATAATATTATTAATTTTATATATTATATATATAAATCAATATATAATAATTCTTTACAAATATAACATTCTAAACGAAACGAAAAAGATTTTTATATTTGTTCTCTCCATTACAACATTTCGTATTTACTCACGTCTACTTATATTCATAAGAATCTTGACGTATATCAGTCACACTTCGTTTATTCATAATATATTTATATATATGATATAAACAATATCGATATAATTCATTAAATATATAGTTTAAATAATTTAATATATTGATAATATATATATTATATTAAATATACACTCATAATTAAATCTACGAAATAACTATATATAATATATATATATATATATATATATAAATATATATTATATATATATATTGATATATATATATATATATATATATATATATATATTATATAATATATATATATATATATATATATTATAATATGTTGGCGTTATTGTGGTGTACACTCTTAAAGTGGAAAATAATAGGGACATATTTCTGAATCGTTGGATCAAGATTTGGGTGATCAAGAATCAAATTTAATTAAATATGTATCATCAATGTTGCAAAATCGGCCGAATCGGCCGATTAATCGCGCGATTATCGCTAATCGGTGATGCACCTTGTCGATTTTTCAAAAAAATCGGCATAACCAAAAAAATCAGAAAAAATCGGTCAAAATCGGCCGAATCGGTCAAAAATCGGCGAAATCGGCCAAGAAATCGGCCGAATCAGCAAAAAATCGGCAAATCGGCGAATCGGTCAATTTTTAAAAAATATATTTAGGCATTTTACTTAATTTGGGGATCATTTTTTTATTTCAACTTATAACGTCAATGGCCTCATAATCAGAATTGAAGCTTTTATTGAGTTTGTAAACATAGATGACTTGGGAATCAGTTAAAGATCTTTAGTTTGCTCTCCAGAAAATTCCCAAAACCATGCAGGAAATGCCCAAACCGATTAATCACCGAATTAATCACCGCCTTGCCGAATTACAGGCTTGCAGGGTGGTCGACCGCCCGACTTACCGATTCACGATTTTTTGCAACATTAAGTTATATATATATAATATATTATATATATATAATTAATATATATATAGAATGTGTTAATTGTTAAAGAATATATATATATATATATATATATATATATATATATATATATATATATATGTTGGCGTTATTGTGGTGTACACTCTTAAAGTGGAAAATAATAGGCATATTTCTGAATCGTTGGATCAAGTTTGGTGGATCAAGATCAAATTTAATTAAATATGTATCATTAATGGAAGATCAAAATAAAAGGAATGGCAATTGTGTAATTTTGTCAAAATGAATGGTAAGTTTGGTAACCCTCTTTTAAGGACACCAGTCACCACTGACTTTGCTTTTAAAGTCATTATTATGCTTTAAATTAATTAAATATTCTAAAATATTTACGGTGGGTACCATTTTCTTACGTCAATTTCATGTTTAATGTGTTCATACAGGTTCTTTCGAACCACATTTTTAGAGGTTTTTATGTATTTAAATATTCATGTAAATTAAAGATATTTGATACACATCAATAAATACGACGAAATTCAAAACTCATTTCTAAGTAACTTTTATAAATATACGGTGACACAGAATATTTTTTTTGACACATATGCAGTGTCACATTGAATTTATGATACATATATAGTTAACACACGAATTTTTTTTGACACATTTATTTTGTCACGCTAAATTCTAAATACCTATTTAATGACACACTAAAATTTTGGTACATTTGTAGTGACACACTAAAAAAATTTAATACATTTGTACTGATACACTACATAATTTTAGTGCATTTGAAGTGACACATTATGTCTTTTGACAAACTAAATTTTTTAACAGTTTTTTATAATGTACTTAAGTTTTTTATACATTTTTAGTGACACGAAACGAATACTAGTTTATAAAGTTAGCATGTATCCAAATCTTTGATTTACAAAGTTTATAAAGTTAACATGTATCCACATTATTTGTCCATGCTCAATCATAGCAACGAATGACACGCCTCGTCTTTGTCATTTTCATTTCGTCCTAAATACATTCACAAGACATTATAATATCATTTCATCCTAGTGTAGATGAAACATCTTTTTGACATGTATTCGCACTAAATATTTGTTCTCTAACGTTGTGTAAACTCTTACGTTGTGTATCCACAGACATTATATAAAGGCTTCAAAAAACCCAGTGGGTATACATAAATAAATTTATAACAAACTGATTCACAACTAACGAACGATTAAAAAAACCTTAAAACTATTTGATACATTAGTTATCCATTACTAAATCTTTTTCGATCTCCTGTTGTACTTAGCTCGTGTTCCGGTGGTTGTAACGGTTGTAGTAGTGGCGGGTTAAATGAGGATGAATAAGTGATCGAACCAGTTAATGAAAAGCTAAACAAACAAAGACAAACAGTCTCAATGAATTAAGTGACTAAAACCATTTCATAAAACCAAACAAATAAAGGCTAAAACCATTGTCAAATCACTGCATTAGAATTCAGGCTTACAAATAACACACAGGTCCTTTCGTGGTCCACTTGTTGAAGGAGAAAAGATCGTTATGGGATTCCAGTGACTTTTGCGGCGGTTAGGTCACGCACATATTCCGGATTCGGTTAGATCGTTTAAAATCATAAACCTGAAAATGTTGCGACTCGATAGAACGCCAGAGAAGAAGGAGAAAAAGGCGGCTGAACCAATCGTGGATCTAACCCCAGTCGTCGTGAACAAAACTAATCCGATTTGTTTTTTTAAGGGGAGAGAGATGACCATATATGGTTTTGTTGGCTAGGGTTTGATGACAAGACTGGTAGAGTGAAAGAGAGATGAAAGTGTGGGATGTTTTATGTGAGAGAACAGAGAGATTTTAATATGACAAAAATTACAACCGTATGAATGTATGATATGAGAAAAACTAGGAAATATTTAGTTACCCAAAATACCCTTTTAATTATATGAAGTAATTTTGTTTTTCTTTTAAATGAAAACGCCATGTGTCTTATTACTATTGGTGCCTATTGTGTTTCATTTTAAAGTGTTCATCACAAGAACACAAATTAATATATATATATATATATATATATATATATATATATATATATATATATATATATATATATATATATATATATATATATATATATATATATATATATATATATATAATATATATATATATATATATATATTCATACCAAATTGAATAGTAATTAATATTTTCTAATATTATGTGGGCATTGTGAAATAAAAAATGATAGTCGAAACCATAAATGACAAGGACAATTTATTATATTATAATTTTTTATGATATCAGCTAACAGTAATTAACTTGTAAGATATAAAAAAGTATCAAGTTTTTATAATTGAG
>LBNU01015903.1:25720-45272 GCA_014162995.1 Artemisia annua
ACCAAAACGGTTTTTTCATGACCCGTGGGTAAACACATACTCCATCAATGTCCCCAGTCCTAAGTGCGCCAAATGCTTTAAAAACGCACGTTCGCTAGACCTTACCGTGGGCCCAATATTATCCCGATTACGGGGCGGAAAAAGAACTCAAGTTTTTACCGCAAAAACCACATGCCAGTGTTTCTAGGCTAAAAAGTTTGGCAAATTTCAATTTAACCCTCGGAAAGGAAAGGCTATCCACGTGTCTTGTACCGTTTTAATCCCATCCCACACGTTCTGAGTTAGTGGAATCCACGTGTCAATCATCGGTGGTGAGTGAGAAATCTATATAAACCTCGTAATTTTTTACCGTGTTTCTCACAGTAAAAGTGTTTATCCATTTTCAAAAAAATCCCAAATCTTCGCTGCAACCCTAACTTTCTACGCCAAGGTAATCAGCGCTTGCGCCGTTAAGAACAAAAAATGGTCATTCAACTTGAAGACTGTCATTCCATTTTGACCGAGGATGAACTAAATCAGTTCACCTCAGATTATTATATCCCGCTGGATCTGCACCCTGTGGTGCCTGATCCAGACGACACCATAACAGACTTCCCCGATGGTAAAGTGGGGTTATACACGCGCTTTTTCGAATGGGCGAATCAGCGCGTGCCCATCACCGTACTTTTAAGGGATATCCTTGTGTACTATCGCCTTCATATTTCCCAGTTGCATCCTATAGGCGCTGGGAAAATTTCAAACTTCGAGATCAACTGTCGCTTATTAGCAATTCCTCCCACCCTCCACCTATTCCGTGCGTTCTATCGCATGGCGTGGTTCAATGGGTGGGTTACCTTCTCGAAGCGTGTAGGCGCGCTTCAATGTTACAAGAATAAGGTGGATAAGCTTCCTCATTGGAGGGAGAAATTCTTTTGGATAGACAACGCCGTCTTTCCATTTGATTTCCCATTCCACACGAGGTTGTCTTTGGAGAAGGATGAGCGCCCCCTTGACACGTGGTACAACCTGGACCACGCGTCGACCATTAATGCGAACCGCCTCCACATTCGGCCTTACCCAGAAGAGTTCCTGGTGCATATGGGCATCAGTCGCAACTACTTCGAGCATGAGGATTGTGTTCCCATTTTTATAGCTGCGGATGGTTCGGGTGGGTGCTCACCCTGTCTTCTTTGTCTCATAAGCTTTTTTCCTTTTTCCATACATTATCTAACATATTTGTTGGTTTTGTTTGCGCAGAGATGGATTTGTTTGGGCTTGTTGAGATGGAGGTACCCAAGTCGGCCACCGTTGGGGTGCGCCCTCTGAGGGAAGGGGAGGAGCCCCTTTTGGAGACGACGCGGGGGCGCGTCGTGGACTTGATTGTACCAGAACCCGAGGGTTCTACTGCTGCGACCATGGTTACTCCAATACAGGAGGTTGCTCCTCCTGTTCAGCAGGCGCCCCTTGATGCGCAGCCTCCTCCCAATGCTGAGAATGCAGTCTACGTCGACCTGGGAGAGTCGGACGAGGAGGAAGAGGGTATCCAGCTGTCGCGCAAGAGGGCGGCTGATGGTGATGGCGCGGAGTCTTCTAAGAGGTCGCGTTCTGAGGCTGAGGATAGAGCACCTACCACAGGGTAAGTTTAATGTTTATTTGTTATAAACTGTTCCTAAGTTATTGTCTAACTTATTTCTGTCTTTGGCGCAGTGAGGGTGCTGAGAACTTTAAGGGGGACGTAACTATGTCTGATGCTGAGAAGAGCGGGCCCTCTTCTCCTCCGCACATGTGAGTATATTTACTATTTACTTAGTGTTTTGTGTATCCGAATTGTTTTCGTGTACTAACACTTGGGTTTCTTTCTTTTTGTGTAGTGATCGACATGTGGAGAGTCTTAATCAGCATGCGAGGAGCGTTGATTAAGATGTGGGGATCTTTGATCAACATGTGAGGAGTAGCAGCGATGGAGCTGCGTCTTCCGAGGAGAGTCCCTTTCTGGATGGGACGCAATCTCCTAGGGACATTGGCTAGGAGTCAATTTCTTTTGGCTCCGCAATGGAGGAATTGGCCTTAGTTGCGGCGCGCCAGTTCGAGCTGGTGACGCGCGCCAAGGCTGAGTATGAGGAGAAGATCGCTACCCTGACGGCGCAGCTGGCGTCCGTTCAGGAGGAACTGGCAAGCTCTAAGGCTGAGCAGCTGAGCTCCAAGGCTAAACTGGAGCGCGTAGAGGCGTCTGCGCAACTTTTGTCCGACCAGAAGATGTCGCTGCTGGTGAAGCTGGAGAGGGAACGCTTAGGTGCTTCCCGCCATAGGGCGAACTCCTTATGGGCGCTGAAACATCTTTAGCAAAACTGGGGCCAGCACTTCGCCAACTTGGATACTTTCCGCAGTTGGGTGAAGTTAGCGCTGGACGAGAAGGATGAGAAGCTCCGCAAGCTCAGTATTGAGTTTGATGAGGAGTTGTACCCGCACCTGGTTCAGTCTGTTGCTGAGCGCAGGTAATCATTCCTTCTCTTATATCTTTCATAACTTGTATGTTTATTTTGCCCTACTAACACTTGTGTTTTTTGTAGGTGGTTGATCAGCAATGGACTGCGCCTTGCTGCTATGGGTACGCTGGAGCATCCATAGGTCATCGGGGCCTTTATCAAGGTGGTGAACTGCGCTATTGCGCATGGCAAGTCTTTGGCGATAAGCAAGCTTGCTAAGGCTGAGAAGTTAACCGTGCCCCTTGCTGAGATCCCCGAGTATAAGGTTGACTCTGCCGCTGGTCTTACTGCTGCCATGGATGGTTTGAAGAAGCTTGACCTTCCTCACATTGGGCGTTTGGAGCGTGACCAAGATCAGCCTATCAATGTGATTATGGAGGGGCTGACTCTTCCGCGGCATTTGGAGGATAAGGCTGAGGAGCAGGAGGACTTCTTCTTGAAGCCGGATGTGTCGCAGCTGAAGGTACCTATTTTTGCTCAACCGCGTCATATGTTGGATCCCTTCCGTATTGAGAAGGAGGTTTCTTTACAAAGGTCTTTAAATTTCCATGCTTCCAGGTGCGCAAAGAAAAAAGGCCTAAAAGGGAAGGCCGTGATGTGCGGCATAGGCGCTGCGCATCTGCCTAGGACCGACGGTGTTCCTGTCACCGTGGCCACTGTTGATCCTAAAGACGCGGCCATACTGCAGCAGCTTCAGGCTTCAAAGGAAGAGGCAATGGGTGGAGGCACCAGCACATTGAGGCGTTCATGGAGCATGTAGCCTTTGTAATTATTGTTTTTGGACTTATCTTTTTGTACAAACTTGTTCGTTCATATATAAAGAAAGTTTGTTTTTTGTACTTGGCGTATGTTATACTTTTTCAAGCACTTATGTTTATTCAAACACGTTGTTCGCGTATGGCTTATGTATCTTTGCGTAAAGATATCATTGAATATCTAAGTATATCATAATCAAATATGAATTTCCTTAAGCAATTTTCCAAAGTCGTGTTGGAATTTTACTAACTTAGTTAAAAAAAATCCATAGTCGTGTATGAATTTTTATAGATTTACTTGTCGTATTAAATTTTATAGAATCAAGAGTCTTGATTTTCTAAGTTGTTAAACGCGCACAGTGTGCCCTATTGCGTATCCATCGTGGGGTGCGCAAGGAACTTGCGCCAACGTCTTGAGCGCAAGGTGTTTAACAAGGATACGTAATCCAAAGTTGATGGGTTTGCAACCCTCTTACTCAACGAGTTGTTTAGTAGGTTAACTCATCCTTTTTACCATCGTGGGTATTAATTAGTGCATGCACGCCATGTAGGCTAAAGGTAACGTGACCAACACATTGAGATATAAACAGTATTTAGATAACAATGTAAGAAAAGTTTTTCGCGGAGTTAGCTAGAAACCGCGAATGTTTTATTAATACTTGCAAGTTTGTGAAAGAAAATACTTATCTAGATAAGACGGAATAAAGTAAAATTACATGGATCTTTATTGGGGCACTTTCTAAAGTGTTATAGTGTCCATGCTGGGCCGTAGCCTATTTAAAGATAGCATCGTTTAAGGTTGCGAACGTTCCACGTTCGTTCTAGTTCTTGGCCATCTTTATCGCGTAGCTTGTACGCTCCATTTCCAAGTGCTTCAATAACCTCGTAAGGTCCTTCCCACTTTGGTCCTAGCTTTCCAGTGTCTTTTGCGCGGCTTGAATCGTTTTTGCGGTAGACGAAGTCACCTGGCCTGAATGAAGTGCTGCGCACTTTTGCGTCATAGTACCCTTTCATTCTTGACTTGGCTTTCTCTTCGCGTATTGCTGCGCGTTCACGTCTCTCTTCCAATAGATCTAAGTCTATTCTCCGCTCATCGTCATTGGTAGCAGTATTAACTTCCACAGTACGGATAGTTGGCATTCCAATTTCAGCAGGTATGACAGCTTCTGTTCCGTAGACCAAGGAGAAGGGAGTGTCTCCGTTGCTGACCTTGATGGTTGTTCGGTGCGCCCAGAGAACATGTGATAGTTCTTCTACATATCTTACTTTGTGTCTGTCCAGACGCGCTTTGATTCCTTCGCCCAGGCTCCTGTTTGCGCGTTCAACTAGACCATTTGTTTGTGGGTGAGTTACTGACGCGAAATGTTGCGTGATGTTCAGCTGTTCGCACCAATCTTTGAACGGATTATCACGGNGATAGTTGGCATTCCAATTTCAGCAGGTATGACAACTTCTGTTCCGTAGACCAAGGAGAAGGGAGTGTCTCCGTTGCTGACCTTGATGGTTGTTCGGTGCGCCCAGAGAACATGTGATAGTTCTTCTACATATCTTACTTTGTGTCTGTCCAGACGCGCTTTGATTCCTTCGCCCAGGCTCCTGTTTGCGCGTTCAACTAGACCATTTGTTTGTGGGTGAGTTACTGACGCGAAGTGTTGCGTGATGTTCAGCTGTTCGCACCAATCTTTGAACGGATTATCACGGAATTGTTTTCCGTTATCTGATATGATTTCACCGGGTATTCCAAAGCGACATACTATGTTATCCCATACAAATCGCTTAACTTGGTTGCCCGTGATTGTCGCCACTGCTTTTGCTTCAATCCACTTTGTAAAGTAGTCGATTGCTACGATGAGGTATTTCAATCCTCCTGCGGCAACAGGGAAGGGTCCGGCAATGTCTATACCCCACTTGTAGAAAGGCCATGGCGCCGTTATCGGTGTAAGTTCATGTTGTGGTCGGCGTGGGATTGGTCTGTGAACTTGGCAATCGCTGCACTTGCGTACCAAGTCACGTGCATCTTGGTGCATTGTGGGCCAGTAGTATCCTGACCTGAGTGCTCGTGCCACAACAGACCGTGGTCCTGAGTGCATGCTGCATGACCCAGCGTGGATCTCTCGGAGTACATAATCCGCTTGGAGGGGTCCTACACACCTGAGCCATGGTTGCAAGAATGAGCGTCTATATAAGACACCATCTCTGAGTTCGAACCTATGCGCTGTGCGCCGTATTCGTCGAGCTTCCGTTTTCTCATGGGGTAATATGCCTTTGCTGATGAAGTCCACGATAGGGGTCATCCATGTAGGGCCCTCTTCTTCTATGACCGTGGACACTTCAATCTCGGAAATTGATTTGTCCTTTAGGATTTCTACCAATACCTGTTTTGACAGATGTGCGAAGCTTGTAGATGCAATCTTACTTAATGCGTCTGCTTTCTTGTTTTCCCCTCTAGGAACTTGCTTGATTATGAATCTATCAAATCCTTGGATTAAGGATTTTGTCTTTTCAAGATATTGGATCATGTTTTCCTCCTTAGCTTCGTATTCCCCGGACACTTGATTGGCCACTAAACGGGAATCTACATTTGCTTCTAGGTTGCGTACACCCATTCGTGTTGCAATTCGTAGTCCAGCGATTAGGGCTTCATATTCTGCCTCGTTGTTCGTGGCAGTGAATTCAAAGCACAGGGAATATGTGAACTCCATTCCTTCTGGATTAGTGAGGATGAGGCCTGCGCCTGAGCCATCAACGCATGACGATCCGTCCGTAAACAGGATCCATGGTACTTGTAACTCCACCTTGGGTGGTTGAGTTATATCCTCGCTATCTGGTTTTTCAATAATGAAATCCGCGAGTATCTGCCCTTTGACTGCGGTGCGTGGTCTATAGGAGATGTTGTGCTCTCCTAGCAGTACACTCCACTTCTGCAATCGCCCTGACGCGTCAGGTTTGGAGATTACTTGCTTGATGGGTTGGTCTGTGATTACCGCGATAGAGTGCGCTTGAAAGTATCTGCGCAGCCTCTTGGCTGCAAATACTAGCGCTAGAACTAGCTTTTCCATCGGGCTGTAGTTAANTGGTTTTTCAATAATGAAATCCGCGAGTATCTGCCCTTTGACTGCGGTGCGTGGTCTATAGGAGATGTTGTGCTCTCCTAGCAGTACACTCCACTTCTGCAATCGCCCTGACGCGTCAGGTTTGGAGATTACTTGCTTGATGGGTTGGTCTGTGATTACCGCGATAGAGTGCGCTTGAAAGTATCTGCGCAGCCTCTTGGCTGCAAATACTAGCGCTAGAACTAGCTTTTCCATCGGGCTGTAGTTAATCTCCGTCTTTTTGAGCGCCTTTCTTACGAAGTACACAGGAGTTTGTACTGCGTTTCTGTCTGTCAATAGTATTGCACTGACGGCCCCGTGAGTTGCAGATAAGTACATTATCAACTCTTCCCCTGGTTGAGGTGCGACTAGTTTGGGGAGCGCCGCTATTGTTTGTTTAAGCTGTTGAAATGCCTCCTCCGCTTCGGTAGTCCAGCGAAAGTCACTCTTTTTTGTGCACTTCTTGAGTGTTTTAAATAACGGTAATGACTTGTCCGCTGACTTAGATAGGAATCTGTTCAGGCCGGCTAATTTTCCGTTCAGGGATTGTACTTCCTTGAGTGTTCGTGGCGAAGGGAGTTGTATGACCGCTTCAGTCTTTTCAGGGCATGGCTTGATGCCATCAGGTTCTATTAAGTATCCCAAGAACATGCCTTCTGTAGCGCCAAAATTGCATTTCTTAGGATTTAGCTTCATGTTGATCCGTCGTAGTGTTTTGAATGTTTCTTCAATGTCTCGCACTACTTCGTCTTCGGTATAGCTTTTTATGACCAAGTCATCAACATATACTTCCAGGTTGCGACCCACTTGCTTTTCGAATCTACCAATCGCTGGTAGGTGGCTCCTGCATTCTTCAACCCAAAAGGCATCTTTGTGTAACAAAAGACACCTTGACTTGTGTGGAAAGCTGTTTTTTCCTCGTCTTCCTTGGCCATTTGGATCTGGTGGTATCCTTTGTATGCGTCTAGGAAGCATTTAAAAGGATATCCACATAAGGATTCTACCTTCCAATCTATCTCGGGTAGTGGGTAGTAGTCCTGTGGGCATGCTTTTTTGAGGTCTGTGAAGTCCACGCACATTCTCCAGCTGCCGTCGCTCTTTTTTACCATGACTGGGTTAGACAACCAATCGTGGTAATATACCTCTCGCATAATGCCTGCGTCCACAAGCTTATGTACCTCCTCCAGGATGGCTTTCGCGCGTTCTGGAGCTTGACCGCGCTTCTTTTGCCTTATCGGCGGGTATCCTTGTCGGATTTGTAGCTTGTGCTCTGAGATTGACCGAGGCACACCGGTCATATGCTTTGGTTCCCACGCGAAAACATCCAGGTTTTTCTGTAGGAGCGCGCACACGGCTGCTTTCCCTTTTTCTGACAGCGAACCTCCCAACGATACCTGTTGTTCAGGATAGTCGGGGTGAATTGCTACTTTTAAGTTTGGTGCTTTGGGTGCGCCGTGTTCTTTAGCCGCTGTGGTTTCGCCTGTAACTGTGTTACATTCCTCAGGAGGCAGAGCGTGGTTGTAGAGAGTAACAATGCCGCCTTTTACTGGAAATTTCAGCATTCCGTGTGCTGTGGATGGCACTGCGCGGAGCGCTGATATTCCCGATCTTCCAATGATGCCATTGTATGGCGATGGAGATCTAATGACCATGAAGTTCATCCACGCCTTGGTGGAGTGCTCTTTATTGCCGACTTCTACGAGCATGCGTAGTTGTCCTATTGGCCATATCTTCTCTCCTGTGAAGCCTGTTAGAGATGTCGCAGCTGGAATTAGCTGATTTTGAATCTCTTGTTTTAGCCTTTTGAAACAATGTTCGTACATTATTTCAGCTGATGCCCCTCCGTCCACGTACATACGGTGGATATCGTGTCCCCCCGCATGTATTTCAATGGTGAGTGGTTCTGCTACCGCGTTGTCCGCGGTCAACTTTGGGAAGGAGATCTCATCGTTAGGGGAGAACCTTTGGCTAACCTTTTGTTTGACTTTGCGCTGCCATGATTGTATCATGTAAATTGTGTCCGCCTTGTCCTTAGGTGGTTCTTTTTTATCCCCGGTTCTTTGCTTATCCTTCCCTTCTTTGATGTTTTTGACTAGGTGGTCCATCCTACCTTCTTTTACTAATTTATCAATTAGTTGGCGAAGCTGGACGCACTCGTTCGTTGTGTGGCCTTTCTGTCCATGGTAGTCGCAGTAACCATTCCCTATGCGCTTTCCTTCTGGGGTGCGCATTGGTGGAGGTTTGGGGAAATTTGCTCCCTCTGTTGCGAATATCTCTCTAGGAGTTTTTATCAGCGGGGTATACTTGTCGTTACCCCGTGTACCTCCATCATTGCGATAGCCTTTGTTGCGATTGCCGCCATGGTCATTGGATTGTCTCCTTGACTGTTCCTGCGGCCTGTAGTTAGAATATGCTTTCTTACTGTCCGCGACGGCGGCTTCTCCTTGAACGAAAGACCTTGTACGCTTCACCAGTTCGTCGAATGTTTGGGGGACTTTATCATTTAATTTTTTGATAAGGTCTTGGTTGGTGATCCCATTCATGAATCCTGAAATTTTTAGTATTTCAGGACATGCCTTGATGTGTAGGCATTCGTCTTTGAAGCGCTCCATGAAGGCGCTCGTAGACTCCCCTTGGCGTTGTTTGATCCTAGCCAATTCTACTGGGTCCTTAGCGTACTTCTTTCTTTGTGTGAAGTTCAAGCGGAATGCTTTCCGCAACTCTTCATACCCTTTTATACTTCTTCGTGGAAGTTTGCTAAACCAAGTTCGCGCGTTCCCTACCAACGTGGAATTAAACATATGGCACCACACAGGTTGTGGCCAGTTTTCGATGCCAGCAGCGGATTCGAAAATTTTTAGGTGATCATCGGGGTCACCCGTTCCATCATATGTTTTGACATTGGAAGGCATGCGCCTTTTCTTGTTGTCTGAATAATCGCTGATGCGCTTTGAGAACGCACCAACCTTTTGGCGACGCCAAGGAAGGGATATGTCATCATCCTCTTCCTCGCGACGTCTTCCTCTGGACTTCCAGTGTCCGGTATCGCTATCCTCGTTGTCCGAGGAGCTATCTGAGGGAGAGTCGTTTCTTCTGCGGCGCTTGCGCCGTTTTTCCTCGGGGCCTGAGCTTGAGAAGCTTTCGTTAGGGGATACCCGTCCACCTAGTCTGTCGTGGATTCTCCTAGATCTAGAAGATCCCTCACTTGGTGAGTGCTGTCGCCCCAACCTGTCGTGGACTCTGCGACCACCCAATCTGGTGTGGACGCTAGTTCGCCTCTCACTATCTCCTTGTTCCTCCGAGTACTGTGAGTTTGACGGCGTGCCGAGCCTAGTTCGAACACTGGCGCGCCTCTTGTTATTGTCGCGCTCTTCATAGCGCGGTGGGGAAGTTCCATTGAAGTCGAGCCGACTCCTTAACCTTCTCCTGGCCTCCTCTTGCAGGAGTGTGTTCAATGTCTCAAAATTTTGTGATACAAGATTTTTTAACATTGTTTCTTGAGCATCTTCCTCCAGCGCGGGAATACCATCTTCCAAATTGAGCCTCCTCTCGCGATCAGGCGCGTTTGGTGGCACTGTGTTGTCCACAGCAGTTGCTACTTGGTGGGGGGTAGCAAAGAGAGTGCGCTGGAGATCCTCGATGTTTGGGACTACCGTAGTAGTCTGAGCAGTTGCAGCGGGTACTTCCACCGATGGGAGAATCGTGGTGGTTTCTACTTCCTGGCGGCCAGGCGCACTGGTTGTCCCAGTGGTTTGCCTAGGAGGCACATCAGGGTAGTTCCTCCTTGGAGGGTCACCACGCGTCTTATCCAATTGCGGAGTTCCCTTGGATGAATTTTTGTGTTTCGTCATTCTAGTCCTTAGTGTTGGGTCCCACGGATGGCGCCACTTGTTGATACAAAAGTTGGGCGTTCCTTGTTTGGGTTCCTTTCCTCGTATCAATTGATTGATATTGCTTGAGACCTGCGCACTAAGAAAGCAACAAACACCGTTAGGCTTATCGAGGGATTGTCTCCCCCGATTATCCTCCGACGTGAGAGTAAGTAATCGTGTTTTAGGGTTGTGAAGAGTTAGGGTTTGTAAGTCGTACCTCCGTGAGAGTTATAATGCCCTCTATATATAGACACGAATCCTTGTTGGTTTCGTATTCCGCAAACCTTGGTATGTCCCGCGTATCGCGGGTATTTGATATATATCCTATAATTAGGAGATATCGTTTATTCACATTCCTAAATAATCATTGGGCTTGGGCCTCGTGGGCCAAAGCCGTCTAATTGGTAGTCCAATTAGTATGAAACTGGCCCACGCGTAGTGGGCTTGCGTGTGGGTATTGTTTACCAAACGGGTTCATGACGCGTAGTGGGCTTGCGTGTGAGAAGTATACAAAATATACTTCTTAGAAATGTTGGTGAAGTCAAGGTTTTATGGTGAGATGAGTGGGTGTGATGAAGACAAGGATAAAATAGTCATTTTAGGGTCATGTTGGTGAAGTCAGAACAAAATTTGAAAGTTCGTTGGTGAAGTAAGGTAATAAAAAAGTAAGTGGTTCTAGACGGACAATTTCAGAAAGTACGTGACTATTTAATAGCTTTTACCCTAAATCTTCATGTAGACGTACGCAAACGTAAAGAAAGCAAGCTGTAGTACAGGATGGATACGTTGTCTAATTGGCATGGACAATTCATTAATAATGCCGGTGCCACTGGCAACCACATACTCATCATATAACATTGCAACTAGAATGTTTTTACATATAGTATTTTAACTATTTTTTTATTATTATTTCAAAGTTTACTAAAATTATTTGTTTTACGTTTATACGTTATGGTGTATATGAATTAGATTAATTACTGTTTTATAGTGTTTCTACTTTTGTTTGTCAGGAAAAAGTTATATGTGTTTTGGTCATTGATAAAAAATTCAAAGAATTATATGTTCTACTTTTGTTTGTCAGGAAAAACCTTTTTGAAAAGCTTGTTAAAATAGTAAAAAGCTATTCTAAAAACAACCATTGCAGTTGCTCTTAATTATACATCTTAGTGAGCTAGTTTAATTCCATGAAACTTAATATCTTCGTCAGTTAATAAATTATAGGAGATGTGAATAGATGTTACATATGAACAACTATCCTATGTGACAACAAGTCAACAACAACCATAGGATTAAATTATTAGATATTTAGATATATATATTATATAGTATAATTTTCATTATAAAAATATAATTAATAAAGTATCTACATGTGCACACATGGGACTAATTCTCATTTAGGAATCTATATATATGACTTGTCCGCTGACTTAGATAGGAATCTGTTCAGGCCGGCCAATTTTCCGTTCAGGGATTGTACTTCCTTGAGTGTTCGTGGCGAAGGGAGTTGTATGACCGCTTCAGTCTTTTCAGGGCATGGCTTGATGCCATCAGGTTCTACTAAGTATCCCAAGAACATGCCTTCTGTAGCGCCAAAAGTGCATTTCTTTGGATTTAGCTTCATGTTGATCCGTCATAGTGTTTTGAATGTTTCTTCAATGTCTCGCACTACTTCGTCTTCTGTATAGCTTTTTATGACCAAGTCATCAACATATACTTCAAGGTTGCGACCCACTTGCTTTTCGAATGCATTGTCTACCAATCGCTGGTAGGTGGCTCCTGCATTCTTCAACCCAAAAGGCATCTTTGTGTAACAAAAGACACCTTGACTTGTGTGGAAGGCTGTTTTTTCCTCGTCTTCCTTGGCCATTTGGATCTGGTGGTATCCTTTGTATGCGTCTAGGAAGCATTTAAAAGGATATCCACATAAGGATTCTACCTTCCAATCTATCTCGGGTAGTGGGTAGCAGTCCTGTGGGCATGCTTTGTTGAGGTCTGTGAATTCCATGCACATTCTCCAGCTGCCGTCGCTCTTTTTTACCATGACTGGGTTAGACAACCAATCGTGGTAATATACCTCTCGCATAATGCCTGCGTCCACAAGCTTATGTACCTCCTCCAGGATGGCTTTCGCGCGTTCTGGAGCTTGACCGCGCTTCTTTTGCCTTAAGGCGGGTATCCTTGTCGGATTTGTAGCTTGTGCTCTGAGATTGACTGAGGCACGCCGGTCATATGCTTTGGTTCCCACGCGAAAACATCCAGATTTTTCTGTAAGAGCGCGCACACGGCTGCTTTCCCTTTTTCTGACAGCGAACCTCCCAACGATANGCCTGCGTCCACAAGCTTATGTACCTCCTCCAGGATGGCTTTCGCGCGTTCTGGAGCTTGACCGCGCTTCTTTTGCCTTAAGGCGGGTATCCTTGTCGGATTTGTAGCTTGTGCTCTGAGATTGACTGAGGCACGCCGGTCATATGCTTTGGTTCCCACGCGAAAACATCCAGATTTTTCTGTAAGAGCGCGCACACGGCTGCTTTCCCTTTTTCTGACAGCGAACCTCCCAACGATACATGTTGTTCAGGATAGAAGGGGTGAATTGTTACTTTTAAGTTTGGTGCTTTGGGTGCGCCGTGTTCTTTAGCCGCTGTGGTTTCGCCTGTAACTGTGTTACATTCCTCAAGAGGCAGAGCGTGGTTGTAGAGAGTAACAATGCCTCCTTTTACTGGAAATTTCAGCATTCCGTGTGATGTGGATGGCACTGCACGGAGCGCTGATATTCCCGATCTTCCAATGATGCCATTGTATGGCGATGGAGATCTAATGACCATGAAGTTCATCCACGCTTTGGTGGAGTGCTCTTTATTGCCGACTTCTACGAGCATGCGTAGTTGTCCTATTGGCCATATCTTCTCTCCTGTGAAGCCTGTTAGAGATGTCGTAACTCGAATTAGCTGAGTTTGAATCTCTTGTTTTAGCCTTTTGAAACAATGTTCGTACATTATTTCAGCTGATGCCCCTCCGTCCACGTACATACGGTGGATATCGTGTCCCCCCACATGTATTTCAATGGTGAGTGGTTCTGCTACCGCGTTGTCCGCGGTCAACTTTGGGAAGGAGATCTCATCGTTAGGGGAGAACCTTTGGCTAACCTTTTGTTTGACTTTGCGCTTCCATGATTGTATCATGTAAATTGTGTCCGCCTTGTCCTTAGGTGGTTCTTTTTTATCCCCGGTTCTTTGCTTATCCTTCCATTCTTTGATGTTTTTGACTAGGTGGTCCATCATACCTTCTTTTACTAATTTATCAATTAGTTGGCGAAGCTGGACGCACTCGTTCGTTGTATGGCCTTTCTGTCCATGGTAGTCGCAGTAACCATTCCCTATGCGCTTTCCTTCTGGGGTGCGCATTGGTGGAGGTTTGGGGAAATTTGCTCCCTCTGTTGCAAATATCTCTCTAGGAGTTTTTATCAGCGGGGTATACTTGTCGTTACCCCGTGTACCTCCGTCATTGCCAAAGCCTTTGTTGCGATTGCCGCCATGGTCATTGGATTGTCTCCTTGACTGTTCCTGCGGCCTGTAGTTAGAATATGCTTTCTTACTGTCCGCGACGGCGGCTTCTCCTTGAACGAAAGACCTTGTACGCTTCATCAGTTCGTCGAATGTTTGGGGGACTTTATCATTTAATTTTTTGATAAGGTCTTGGTTGGTGATCCCATTCATGAATCCTGAAATTTTTAGTATTTCAGGACATGCCTTGATGTGTAGGCATTCGTCTTTGAAGCGCTCCATGAAGGCGCTCGTAGACTCTCCTTGGCGTTGTTTGATCCTAGCCAATTCTACTGGGTCCTTAGCGTACTTCTTTCTTTGTGTGAAGTTCAAGCGGAATGCTTTCCGCAACTCTTCATACCCTTTTATACTTCTTCGTGGAAGTTTGCTAAACCAAGTTCGCGCGTTCCCTACCAACGTGGAATTAAACATATGGCACCACACAGGTTGTGGCCAGTTTTCGATGCCAGCAGCGGATTCGAAAATTTTTAGGTGACCATCGGGGTCACCCGTTTCATCATATGTTTTGACATTGGAAGGCATGCACCTTTTCTTGTTGTCTGAATAATCGCTGATGCGCTTTGAGAACGCACCAACCTTTTGGCGGCGCCAAGGAAGGGATATGTCATCATCCTCTTCCTCACGACGTCTTCCTCTGGACTTCCAGTGTCCGGTATCGCTATCATCGTTGTCCGAGGAGCTATCTGAGGGAGAGTCGTTTCTTCTGCGGCGCTTGCGCCGTTTTTCCTCGGGGCCTGAGCTTGAGAAGCTTTCATTAGGGGATACCCGTCCACCTAGTATATCGTGGACTCTCCTAGATCTAGAAGATTCCTCACTTGGTGAGTGCTGTCGCCCCAACCTGTCGTGGACTCTGCGACCACCCAATCTGGTGTGGACGCTAGTTCGCCTCTCACTATCTCCTTGTTCCTCCGAGTAATGTGAGTTTGACGGCGTGCCGAGTCTAGTTCGAACACTGGCGCGCCTCTTGTTATTGTCGCGCTCTTCATAGCGCGGTGGGGAAGTTCCATTGAAGTCGAGCCGACTCCTTAACCTTCTCCTGGCCTCCTCTTGCTGGAGTGTGTTCAATGTCTCAAAATTTTGTGATACAAGATTTTAACATTGTTTCTTGAACATTTTCCTCCAGCGCAGGAGTACCATCTTCCAAGTTGAGCCTCCTCTCGCGATCAGGCGCGTTTGGTGGCACTGTGTTGTCCACAGCGGTTGCTACTTGGTGGGGGTAGCAAAGAGAGTGCGCTGGAGATCCTCGATGTTTGGGACTACTGTAGTAGTCTGAGCAGTTGCAGAGGGTACTTCCACCGATGGGAGAGTCGTGGTGGTTTCTACTTCCCGGCGGCCAGGCGCACTGGTTGTCCCAATGGTTTCCCTAGGAGGCACATCAGGGTAGTTCCTCCTTGGAGGGTCACCACGCGTCTTATCCAATTGCGGAGTTCCCTTAGATGAATTTTTGTGTTTCGTCATTCTAGTCCTTAGTGTTGTGTCCCACGGATGGCGCCACTTGTTGATACAAAAGTTGGGCGTTCCTTGTTTGGGTTCCTTTCCTCGTATCAATTGATTGATATTGCTTGAGACCTGCGCACTAAGAAAGCAACAAACACCGTTAGGCTTATCGAGGGATTGTCTCCCCCGATTATCCTCCGGCGTGAGAGTAAGTAATCGTGTTTTAGGGTTGTGAAGAGTTAGGGTTTGTAAGTCGTACCTTTGCGAGAGTTATAATGCCCTCTATATATAGACACTAATCCTTGTTGGTTTCGTGTTCCGCAAACCTTGGTATGTCCCGCGTATCGCGGGTATTTGACATACATCCTATAATTAGGAGATATCGTTTATTCACATTCCTAAATAATCATTGGGCTTGGGCCTCGTGGGCCAAAGCCGTCTAATTGGTAGTCCAATTAGTATGAAACTGGCCCACGCGTAGTGGGCTTGCATGTGGGTATTGTTTACCAAACGGGTTCATGACCCGGTGTAGACTATACGTCATCATTGCCCAAGTTGTGACACTATTTGGCCTGCATATGCAAGTTTACCACCAACAGTAAACCATGAGTTAAACCTAACTGTATTCATTAAACTTGGTATGTATGGAGATTGAGGATGACATACTGATGGGCTATTGGGATAGTACACATAAAAAAAGAGAAGAAACCATTATGATAAGGGGTCCCCTGTGGTCCGATAATTACAGCTCTCAAACATCCATCCTATCTTCATAAACCCTCACAAATATTGTTTATGTTGTAGCAAAATACAATTTGATTAAAAAATAATCAAAACAACAACAATTGTTAATTACTATTTACGATTACATACCAGGTAAGTGTTCCATAAGAATACCACTCTTCACGTATCTTGATAGCCGAATCATTTGAAGGATGAAACATATCACATGTATGGGTAACGGAACTCTCTACTGAAAAACTAATGATCCGAATGGTCCACGACCATGTGAAACTTATTGAAGTTTTGATAGCTTTTCAGAAAAAAATTGTTCTTCATTACCAAAATATAAGATATAAGTTTATTTTTAATTACTTATCTTGTTGTCAGAAAAAAAGTGTTGTTAAAAAGTTAAAAACATAACAATACCCGGATATGCATAACGAAATAAAAATACCATTGGCACAAAGCTTAGATATTTGGATATATAAGCACCAAAAAATGTAAATTTCCACAATGACAGCCATGTCGAATAGAATTGTTGTCAGAAAAAAAGTGTTGTTAAAAACATAACAATACCCGGATATGCATAACGAAATAAAAATACCATTGGCATAAAGCTTAGATATTTGGATATATAAGCACCAAAAAATGTAAATTTCCACAATGACAGCCATGTCGAATAGAATTGTGTTTCTAGTACTTGGTTAGTTGATCCGTTTAGGTGAAAAGTAGACTCATGTCTACTAAACTCAATCATATTAACTGAAATTGTACTTGATGTTTATTATGCTATTACAATTCCTTTAACAAAGGCAAAGAAGAATGACTGAGAACCAAAAGTCTGCTACAAGGTCTAGAAAACGCGAAGCAGGTCTATTTTTCCTCAATCACCATGTGGTAAAACTCTGCATGTTTTCTTATTATTTTTTGTTCAGGTGTACCAAGCTGAAATCAAATCTTTAGCTTTGAAATCAATCTCTAGCTAAGTACAGACTAACAACGAAGGGAAAAAAATGTACATGGTGTCAATCAATCAGTTTGATGGTGAAAAATAGTTGTAAATCACGTCAGAGAAGATAAGGCCAGCCTATTTGTGTTTTTTTGCATCAATTTAAATAGTTGAAAAAGTGGAAATGGGTTGAGAGAAAGTGGAAAGGGACCTGGACATGTGAGTCGACGTACACGTTGCATAAGCGGAGAACGTCTCCAATTATGTGTGTTAATGTCATGAGGTAAATGGTAGGCGCATTCTTGGAGTGGGCCAGGGCTTGCCAGTGTATAGTCGTGCAAAGAAATCCAAACATGATCCTGCTTTGCAGTACATTGCAGAAGTGGGGTAAAAGCCAAAAACATCATCATTAATCCAAATGTAAAATACGTCCTAAGAAACGATAAGTTTAAGTGACGAAACTACTTACTGACTAAATCTTCCTCAACATTTTCTTTCTCTTCATCCAAAAGATCAGTCTGCACCTAAAACAATCACAAGTATCTCATGTTAATACTTCGAGCATTTGCAAAAACATCCATCGCATGTTTCAGCCCATCTATCGCATGTTTCAGCCCAGAAACAGACTCGTTAGTTAAAATAAATGCAGCTCAAACACTAGAAATTGCCTCCTCAAGTATCAGCATACCAGCAACCGAAACTGAAACGCAAGAAGTCATACCGCAAATATCAACATCCGAACCAGAATCAAACAATGCTGAGGTAACGTGATAGAATGATACATCTTTTGATGTAAACATGTATGACTTTAATTATTAATTAATATATATGTATGCAGTAAGTATTTGTTATGGTATTGCTTCGACAGTATCCGTGGCCGTTCCATAGTTTATCTAATATAAATTCATAATTCAGTTACAAATATGATATTCAAGGATGTAAATATACCATATATGTGAGAAGTAAGATTAGATCCTAGACAAATTAAAATTGTTGAACTCAAACTTATTAGTGTCATGAAATAGTTTTGTACTCAAACTTTGACACATTAACTCTTTACTACTAAGAATAAGAATGTGTGTCCAATCCAACCCATCCCGACCTATATACAAAACTCGTTTTGACCTTTACCTGACCCACCCATGTCGCAACCTTTTGTTAATCAGAAACTCATAAAGCAATAAAATATAGAAATTTACTTGGAATAGCAGACTTCCCCATTGCCTCCACATAACACAGCCATGTTTGTTGTTTTACACATCAACATCCCTCCCTCAGCGACTGACTAAACCGCAGAGTCCAGGAACACAGATGGTGGGCCATAAGGATCAAGATCAACCTCAAGAACATAATATCCTGGTTAGAGCCAACAGATTACAAGTTGATTTTTGATAGGGTACTTACTACCCAAGATAATAAGTCATGTGTCATTCAGTAGAAACTTATGATATTGTATATCATACCATATCAAATTCCTTTGGATGAGTAAGCTGTAAGCATATATATTCGAGCATCGATAAGGTTTGATTCCACCTTTGCACTTGCAACTGAACCATTGAATTTAATGTTTCTCCTGCACGCTTCCATAGATGCTACACACACACACACAAAAACTACAGTAAGCCTAGACAGATATACGTTTAGAGCACATGACTACTTTAACCAAGATATTTGTTCAGTATTATGATGCAACAACTACAAACTACAGTAAACAGTTCTAATTTTTTCGTAAAGAGACTCAACTTCATATCTTTTATATAATAAAAGAATTACATTATTTCGGAGTTTTTTTTTGACAAAACAATCTTAGTGGAAAAAAAATTGGACCAATAAAAATGCTCAATTTTGACACATAGGCGAAATCGAGCAATATGATTGGCCAATAAAAAGTCAAAATTGAATTGATTTTGGTCAAACCTTAATAAATTTGGTGGAGAATTTGATTGAGGAAAAAAAACACATAAAAATATAAGTGTCAAATTTATGAAAAAAAAAAGAGACTACTACTTTTTTGAGTAACTTTATAATCACCAAACACCTTACACTTTATAGACCCTACACTTATATACTACTTAGTATTTGTTTGAGATTTCCCTCCACTTAATTATAAAATATTTATAATATGTAACGATTAGTTTATATACGCTTAAATACTCTTACTAAAATAAATTATTTAAACTTTCATACTATTAATATATCTTTTTACTCATGTCGATTAGAATACTAATACAGCAACTCATGTTCTCCTACTTTAAGTTTAAGTCTATAGTCCAGGTTTCAAATCTTAAATACAGTTAAAATCTGATTATTAACGGTATATAAAATAGTCAAATGGTAAGTGAACGGAGTTACTGTGATATGAAATATAAATATAAACGCGAATTGTAACTTGTTATAACGACTATGTATTTATTTTTTATAATTTAATCATATCGGATATTCCGGGAAAAATTTTTTAAAAAACTTTTACGGGGTATATTTTAACTTTCACAAACACTCATTATGTGCGATAGTTAAACTTGCATATTTTGTACAGACTATCAATAGTTAAAATCTAAACAACAATATTCAACCTCACATTAACATCTATGTCAGCTAAACAAGTTAATCTTTCATCCAATAAAATTTTTTACAAAAGTAGTTATTGATTTAACTATCAATGAACCTAGATGAATATTACTTAGTGTCTTAATCAAAAT